>JAXIVD010004362.1:15000-27500 GCA_036785275.1 Cancer borealis | reverse complement strand
TACGTGATAACCTAATTGAGAAGTCTTGCATAACGCTAGTACAACTCATGGTAAAAAGATTAACGTAAAAAAAGCAGGTAATGATATGCAAATATCTTGGGACAAAGTGTGGGCAGGCCAGGAGCAAAAGTACAACTATAGGGCACACATCACCACACGTAACCAGTGTCACGGTAGTGCCGAGGCTATAGAGCTGGAGCCACAGGCATAAGCCTCTTCCAAAACGACGTCTGTGAGTCTGTGAGTCTTAACCTATAGTTGAAGTTAAGGACGCCGCTGATGCATGTACCACAACAATATGCGTGTTGTTTTCATAGTGTTAACTGGTACTCAATGAGTACAAGAACAGACATGAAGCATTTTGGAGAGAGAGAAAGGAGAGAGAGAAGAAAAAAAAAGTTTGCAGTCAGATTTTTGAAGATATGTAAGTGTGTTTGATATTTAATATATGTTTTAATTAAGTTGCATTGTATTCATGATGTTAAAAAACTTACTGTGCTTTCCTAACGACACCTTATCAGCGAAGAAAAAGTTATTATAATGTTAATACAATGAATCCGTCAATACGAAAGAAACTACATAGCTTAACTTACTAAGATCAATGTAACAAGATATTGGCAGGCAATGGTGTTATCGGAATCATACTAGTGCACTGATGTAACAAAATAAAATGTACTTTTATCATTATCACCATCATCATAAGTTTGTTCCATTATTAACTAAGAGAGGAAAGTCGTGTTTCGTATATTACATGATCAGCTTTGGTTCGGTTCGGTTCGGCTCCTTATCTGAATGTCTAGATTTTTTATTTTTCCCAGCGGTAAGACGATTTAAGAATATTTTTCCAGATATGATGTTTTTCTTCCTCGAGGTTCAATTCCAAGTTTCGAATTTTTATTTCTAAAAATCAAACTTATACCAAAAATCGACTGTTCGTTTCCTGATTGATTAAAAGGAAGGTGGGGAGAAGGCTATCTGAGGAGGCGGTGGGGGGAGGGGGTGAAACAGGGAGTAGGAAGTAGAGAGTGGATGGAGACGCCCGGATGAGGGAAGGGGAGAGGTGGAGAGGTAATAAAGTCTTGTTTCAACGCACCTTAATTATAACAAGACACTGTAAATTACAAACATACGTGCAAAAGTTTATTTCTACATCAGTATTAAAATCAAACCAATCTGTAACGCATAGTATAAAAAATAAAAACCTATTGGGGAAACGAAACTTAAGATGTAATCAATTTTCCTATTATTACTATTTAACTTCCATTTCCAAGCTACGCCGGCATATAACCATCACTGTTAATAAATACGAAACAATAAGGGAAGCGTAATCAAGTAGGAATAATAACATCACCACATGCCCTTGAAACACTTGACTTAACCTTCCTGTTATGGACCGATACACACATCCTCATTACCAACCTTCTCCTGAGTATCCTCCCGTTTCATTAGTTTTCAATGTCTTTCCAGAGCGACATAATAAGTTCTCGTTGAGCTCCTAAACTTTTCTCCAAAGACAACTTACAAACTCTCATCCTAATTTACATGGAAACTTTTTTTTTTTGCTGGTTTTAGTGTTAGTATTCCCAATGTTATCACATCAGTGTGTGTGTGTGTGTGTGTGTGTGTGTGTGTGTGTGTGTGTGTGTGTGTGTGTGTGTGTGTGTGTGTGTGTGTGTGTGTGTGTGTGTGTGTGTTTAGGTATGTTAGCAGTTTCCCACCAGCTGACGGTTTACTAACACGTGACATGATGGCTGCCGTTAGGGCAAGGCCGGAGAGCAAACTTGCCTGGAAGCCGGATATCGGTTATCCGGCCCATCATAAAAGCCTAATCTTCACCAATAACTCTTTCAGTGAGGCCAGAAATAATTTATTGCCGTCATTATGTAGTAAAGGTGAAAAAAGAGAATAATTACCGTTAATGAGCACTGATAAACACAGCTTGATTGAACACTATTACAGTACCAACTAAAACTATGTAATTCTGAACCTTGTCACCAGCACACAGAAAGCCTCAGACGGAGAGAGAGAAAGCGAGGGAACAATTTTGGAATGCTCGCTCACTCAACTGTAGAATCACCCGTTAACAACTCTTTTATAGACCACTTGGGTGTTTTATATATACAGTTCAGTAAGAAAATTAAAAACAAGTCTGATACGGCGAAGTTCATAAAACCGAAAAACTAATTAATTACGGAAGACGAAATGGAGGACACTGGAGCTCAATTTAAATCAGTGTGTTTAGTGAGTAGTTAATTAAGCCCCAATTAGTGGCTTATCTGTGTCGGGGCCTCATTAGTGACGCCCATATTAGCGGTCAAGAAAATGTAATCAGATCCAATGAGCAGGGATACAAAATAAAAACAATCAAACAGCTGGATTTACCTTCAGTTTGTGGGTGTCATTGAGAGAGAGAGAGAGAGAGAGAGAGAGAGAGAGAGAGAGAGAGAGAGAGAGAGAGAGAGAGAGAGAGAGAGAGAGAGAGTATACCATAATTTCACATGAGAGAAAGGTAATTAGATGATATTCTACTTTAAAAAAAATAATAGCAGTATTCTTATCACAAAAAAATATTGATATTGTGTTTACATCGACTATTAATATCAATTCCTTTAGAACCTCTTACCGCAACACCACATACAAAGAAATGTATGTATGTAAGTATGTATGTATGTATGGAAGCAGCCTGTGTCACTCCCTATTCAATGCTTTTCTGAGAGCAACGCTTCCTGGTTAGCTACAGGGGCGCCTCTGATCACAGTTTCTAAGAAATCACCACATAATCACAAGCTTATATGAAACAGGCCAATCACCATTCAAATGTAAGAATAACAGGGTGACTGAGCATCAGGAATGGATGATAGCGTGGGCAGATAAAAGGATGAGCTTAGGCCATTGCTCCTGACTCTTACTCTTCCATCCACAGTTCATTAGTATATCTTGTAGTGCCTGAGTGGTAGTGTCACGTGGCATCTATTAGTTATATCTATTGGGTTTGTTTGAATCTATTTATTACACCTGGAGGCGTCAAACCAATGTGCGAGTAAATATAAAGACATACAAAGCAGCAATGAGATAAGTAAATAAATATGTATATGAATATATAAATATATAAATAAATAAAATAAAATAAAGTAAAAAAAAAAATAAAATAAAGAAAAGAAAAAAAAAAAAAAAAAAAAAAACAAAATAGAATAAACAAATACATAAATAGCTTATCTATTGGGTGATAACACAATATGGTTCCCATGTACACAAAAATGTGCGATGTTTTATATTTTTTCTTTCAAGGAATTACTTATAAGTTCGTGCCTTGCTTTATATGTGTGATCGAACCACACTCTTGCTTTCAGTGATTTGAAAAAATTCATGCCACAAATATATAATCATTAATCAATAGAACAGCATTTTCATATGAATGGTGATTATATTGCAGTTTAAGCCAATGAACAAATTCTGGACTTACAAATGTTTAAATATAATTATTTTGGCCATTTTTAAAACTTTTTGAGAGGCCTATATTTGCTTCCACACCCTAAGACCCGGCTTTCCTAAATGGTCCCCAAGCTTGTTAACTATAGAGGAAAAGAAAAAAAACAAGAATAGGTGTATTGGCTTACACTACAATTTTACCTAAATGGCTGTTAAATCATTTGTTTATGCACTTAATGCTTGTACTATAAATGCCTACAAGCTTATTAGATAGTTTGTTCCTGAATTATCAATTAATCTTGCAAATCAAGCACACAATGTTCCATCATCAAGCGATGGAAGTATACTAGTTTCTCTTAGAGACATTAAAACTGTGTGTGTGTGTGTGTGTGTGTGTGTGTGTGTGTGTGTGTGTGTGTGTGTGTGTGTGTGTGTGTGTGTGTGAGAGAGAGAGAGAGAGAAGAGAGAGAGAGAGAGAGAGAGAGAGAGAGAGAGAGAGAGAGAGAGAGAGAGAGAGAGAGAGAGAGAGAGAGAGAGAGAGAGAGAGAGAGAGAGAATAATATAATATACAGATATAGAATATATAAATATGAATTTGCGACGAAAATGAATATCAAAATCATTCGAAATACATCAAAATCTATACGAAAGATATTATTTAAATCCAGGTGCATTAGGGTAAAGTTGTAAACATTTCCCTCAACTATTATTACCGGACTAACTACCATGCATGCAAGTGGAGGTAATGAATGACAACTGATGGCAGCCCGCACGTCAATCATTTAAATAAAGTATATATTATTATCATTATTATTATTATTTACGACAGAGAAAGATTACAAAAAAATAACAACATTGAAGCATTGCATTGAAGCCAATTCACTAACCTTCGTTTCCATTGCATGAGGCAGACGCACACGCCAACCCCATAACAACCTCCAACATCCTCCTCTTCCTCTTCATCTATGTTCTGCCGCACGTCCATGCACAGAAATTCAACATAACCGAAGAAAAATATCAAGAGTCAACATAGGAAGGATGTTAGCAGTGAAAATTAAGCTGTACGTGCGCTCCGTCCTAATCCCTCCTGAATAATGGCGATGAAGATAGCAGGAAAGTGATACTGAACTGTAATTGGTCAGCAGGTATGTCATCTCGCCCTATGATTGGTCAGTGATATCACTGACTCCCGCGTGGACAATTTTATTTTAATCTCGTATTTTATTTTCATCCCCTCCTTGTTCTTGTTCATTATGTTCAGAAAATTAATTGAAGTAGAAGTAATCATTATAATGAGTTAAATTTGATGATAAATTTCCCTCCCTAGCGTTTAAAAGGCAATACATTTTTTTTTTACATTTAAGGTATATGTGAAATTCCTCAATCCTTCCATGTCATACAATCACATTTAACATCATTCACGTTGCTTAATTAATATACATGTACGTATTCTACTAACAATTAATCACATCAACATCATCTTAATTGGGACATTACAAAAATCATACTTACTTGTTGACAGATCAAGGTTTACTTAAACTTAATTAAGCAATTCTTTTCCTTGAATTTCTATTCAAGCTGTCATTCTTCACTTCATCATATCAAACCTTATAACTGAAGCTAATGGAGTTCGAAACTTTATAAAGCCAAGATTTACTTCGCTCCTAACATTTCTTCGTATACTTATTAAAAAGATATAATGGAAATCTTACATTTCCATACGTTTATCTGAAAAGTAATCAATAGAAAACAATAATCTAACCCAGAGCTTAGAGAAGGTTTAGGATGAGTTAGCACGCGCCCGCTTGCTCACCTCTCGGCAGCACCCAAAGGCAGACTGAACAGGCGGGGAGGCGGGAAGGCGGAGGCGGAGTTCCCGGGCCGTGCTGGGAGTGGGTCAGGTGGTCGTGCATCTGGCATATGGAAGCCGTGCATTGATCACCTTTCTTGGCGCTGATGGTGTTGTAGGTGATAGAATTGTTCCTATATATGTGTTTGTGTGTATGTGCGTATTCACACATATGGGTGTCGAGTCAATAGGTAGCTTTAAAAGACGGTTGAATGAGAGTATGGATAGGGATGACAGGTGGGATGGATAAATATTGGATTATTTCAAGGAACTGCCTCTTGTAGGTTAACTACTGGCCTCTTGCAGTCTCCTCATTTCTTGTTCTTATCATGCGTTTGACTTGTGATAGCCAGCCTTTACCCTTCATGCGAGTTTGCTATTCATTATAGCCCGATCTATGGGTAAGATTGTAACCTTTTACCTACCACACACTTCATCCTCTTGCTCAAGGAAGACAGTAACTGTTTGGTCATCAGTGAAACTTTACACCTTGAGCAGTGGCGTAGCTAGTGTTTTTGCTGCCCGGGGCGGCCCGCGGCCGCCCTTCCTAGAAGTAATACAATATTACAATGCACATATACCCTTAAAGTTTATATATATATATATATATATATATATATATATATATATATATATATATATATATATATATATATATTTGTCAATTATACAACGGACCAAAAGTGCCGCCCCAAAAAACTACCGCCCGGGGCGGACCCTCCCCTCCCCGTAGTTACGCCACTGACCTTGAGCGAGTAGACCCAAGCCTACCAAGTGACAGGCTGACATTAATACTGAGCTACCAAGCAGTGTAAAGTAGTGTAGTGTAGTGTGTCTGTAGTAGTAGTAGCTGATTCAAGTTGTGTTCCACTGTATGTACGTACAAGTAACACCCTTCTCTCTCGTCTTTTGATACAGATGAGCTTTCCAGTGATTTAATGCCTGCCACGTTGAGCTTCATCCATGCAGATGTAATAAAAAGCTTGATTCTTCACTTTATATCACAAAAACTAAATGCCAAAGTAATTAAAATGTTTACCACACACAAACAAAATGATAAAAAAAGTACTAGTATATATGACATGGTTTCTCCTAAACAAAAGTAAGTATGATACTTATATACCCGTGTATGATATGAATTTATTTTCCAATCATTACAAATAGTTTTACTAATATCCAACCCATGTTTTATTCTCCTTTCAATGTTCCAATTAGCTCTCCAGATGCTTGCAGTTCTTTGATAATGTCGAGGCCTCCCACTAGCTCCCCTTTCACATACACCTGAAAAAACACATCAAAGTATTGGACTTATAGATATAATATAATTGCAACATCAATTTTAATGTACTTTATTTCCACTTGTTTCATGTTTTCTATACAATCTGTTAATCATTATACTTTCCAAGATGCAGAATACTTGTGATTTAGTATTAGTAATTTTGCTAATCTATAAATCTGTTTATATTGTTTAATGAATATAAACAACATTCTCGGAAGCTGGGAAAATATTACAGTAAGCTCCCATTCCCTTGAGAGATATTCTTGGAGGGGGCGAAGCTTCAGAGACTATATATAGATAGAAGTTTCTACAGTTGTTATAAGACACAGCACAAGATAATATACAATGTAATCCATGTTTTCATTATAATAACATTACCTGTGGATATGTTGGCCAGTTGCTAAATGTTTTGAGCCCTTGTCGAACATCTTCATCAAGCAAAATGTCAAAAGTCTCATAGGGGAGCCTGAAAGAAAGAAAGAAAGAAAGAAAGAAAAAAAAAAAAAAAAAAAAAAAAAAAAAATATATATATATATATATATATATATATATATATATATATATATATATATATATATATATATATATATATATATATATATATATATATATATACATAAGTAAACAGAGTATCTACATAAGAGAAAATCTGCAAATAACTAAGCAGGTGGTGGCAGCTGTAGAGAACAAGAAGAAAATACAAGTTGTCTATCAATATTCTAGTTCCATCAGTTTTCAAGCATGAATTCCAGAGTGCAGTTTCAAATTTCCTGAGTTGGCGCATCACTGTTTTCAGGAGGCGCTGTTTATGTTTATGTTTTGTTGGCGCTGTACTTAGAATTAGCTGTTTGCTCATGCTGGATTATTGATAGTCAACCTGTACAGTGAGCGTACGCTGTCCGTTGACCTAAGGCGGTGACATTTGTAGCCAAGTAAGAATACTGCCACCGTATTCCTGTATATTGTAAAAGATAACTAAGACATAGAGCAAGAGGGCTGGAGAGCTTCTTTTCTGTATGATTTCTTCCTACTATGAAACAAGACATAAAGGGGGATAAGAGATTAAATTCTTCCCAAACCCTATGTAGCTATCTTATCTCGGAGGATGACAGTCGTGAATATTAATAGATAGATAAATATTCTTTAGAGGAGAGTATAATTTGCTTTGTCTTTTGTGATATAAAATGACCAGAGATAAATTGAATGGTCATCTATAAAGAAGGTGTCAATACTTTTTTCTTACCCTATATCATTGAGGATCCCAATCATGGTCTTAGAAAAGCCACATCTTGGTGCTGCTCGATCACCCTTCATGAAGAGCATCAATGGTGCCTTGTTGATCAGCTTCTTCAATCTGAAATATTATAATTCTATAGGAATGTCTTATGCAACACTTACGGGATTATCATCACTATTTGTGTTGATAAATATGAAGCAAAACCTGCAGTTCTGCTTCATAAAAAGATGTATTATGTAACCCATTAGCCACTGCAAACATTTAGAACAAGTCAAGGCATTTTACAATTAATCTTGTCCTGGTTTGAAATGGATTATGTGCCTTGCTGTAGCTAGGCATGATGAAAGTCTGCATTAAATGTATACATAATATTGAGTGAAATAGGAAATGAAAATCAAAGTAAGGAAGGTAGGGACAATAAGCAACACATGAAAAATAGCAAAGCACTGATGATACTCCGTAAAAGTTTCACGATCGTGATACCATTACATTAATAACTTGGTTATAGTTGATAAATCCTAAGTACTTTACCAATATACAGCAGCCCTTAAAGATGTCCCTAAACCTTTCCGTGACAGAGAACTTTATTTTTGCATGCTAGGTTAGCAATGGGTGGAAGATCAGAGTCAATATTTCTTCAACAATGAGACGAAGCTTTCCTTACAGATGAAAGTTAAGTCTCTACAATTGATATGTTAAACTTAGTCCATTTAAGATAGTGATGTCAAGAGGCTGGATAATTGGCAAAGAAAGAGAAAGGAGGATATACTAAAGCAGAGTAAATGTTCTGTGTGTGAGAGGAAGTTTCCTCCAAAATGAACAGAGTACTGGAGGACTGTAATGTTTGCAAGGCAGGGAAGGTGGAGGAGTAATAACACTCACACAATACATTTGTATAGTAAAGTGTTGGCACACGCTCTAGCTGTGTGTAGGTGCAGGTGTTCATCTCCCGTCACATTGCTCTTTGAGCCTATGGTGGAAATTAATCCGTTACGTCGGGTCACAGGGCCACTATGACATCTAACTTTCCACAGTTTACCTTCCCCATGTTTTCTTAGTAACCAATTATCTATCAATCCGTTTGGGAGGATGAACACCTGGATGAACTGTGTGCCAACTGCCTTTGTCTGGGATCAAATTCGGGCCAGCAGATTGGTAGTCAGACGTGCTAACTACTGCACCACTGAGGCACACATATTTGTATGAATGAAAGTAAACATACAAAATAAGAAACAATCTACTTACTTATCTTCTAATTTCGGTTTCTTTGGAAGCATTGAACTCAGTTCTCCAGATGCATCCATCTCTTTCAGAATGTCTAGTCCACCAACCAGTTCCCCATCAATGTAAAGCTGAAAATAACACCATCAAGTTAACTAAATGTACAACCACACTACTGATAGCGACTTTGTAAACTTCAAATCTGATTACTATAGTATTGAACCCTATTTCCTCTTGTTATCCTAATAATAATAATAATAATAATAATTAAATAACCATAATTACTACAAGCCTATTCCTGTGTCCCTAGACACAGGAGTAGTTCCTAGGCTATGGAGGCAGGCAAATGTAGTTCCTATATTCAAGAAAGGAGATAAGGCAGAAAGTAGTAACTACCGCCAAGATGTTAGAAGCTATCATAGCAAGGGCAATTAGAAAACATTTAGATGAACACAAGCTAATTAGACATAGTCAACATGGTTTTAGCAAGGGGAAGTCATGCCTCACAAATTTATTATCCTTCTATAGGAAGGTATTTGAAACCATAGATAAGGGGGACTAGTATGATATAGTTTATTTGGACTTCAGTAAAGCCTTTGACAGAGTACCTCATAGGAGACTGTTAAGTAAAGTCAAGGCTCATGGCATAGGTGGGAAGGTACTAGAATGGATTAGGGGATGGCTTACTAGTAGTAGTAGTACTAGTAGTACTAGTACTAGTAGTAGTAGGGAACAGAGGGTACAGATCAATGGGAAGAAATCAGAATGGGTTAATGTCACTAGTGGGGTACCACAGGGATCAGTACTAGAACTGCTGTTATTCATAATTTATATAAATGACTTAGAGACAGGAATAAACAGTGATATCAGTAAATTTGCCGATGACACAAAGATAGGAAGACTGGTAAAGAATTTAGATGATGCTAGGATGCTGCAGGATGACTTAAATAGGCTGTACGAGTGGTCAGAGAAATGGCAGATGCAGTTTAATGTTAACAAGTATAGCATTATGAGCGTAGGTAAAAGTAATAGGCCTGTAGACTACACATTAAATGACAATACCTTAGGAAGGTCATATAGTGTGAGGGACTTAGGAGTTCAAATAAGCAATGACTTGTGCCCTAGGGAACAGTGTATTATAGCTAGAAATAGAGTTGGAGATGGTCCGAGTAAGATCTATTCCCACCAAGTGATGGGCAATAGAGTTCAAAATTCTGATTGTAATACCTATGTTCATCTTTATTTCAATTTTACCAAAACTGTCCTTTAATTTTTCTTATAATTCTATCTATTAAACCATTGAAGTTTTAACGTGACATTACAAACCTGTGGATATGTCGGCCAGTTGGAGTAAGTCTTCAAGCCTTGTCGAACTTCTTCATCACTCAATATATCAAAACTGGAGTAATCTGCTTCAAGCTTAGTGAGAAGTTCAACTGTTGTACGACTAAAGCCTGCAAGATAAACATCATTTATTATAATTATTTTTTCAAGTTTTATGTAAACATTATCAATAAAATTCATTGTAAATTCAGTAAATAAAAAAAAAAATTCTAGTAGTGATAATTGTTAGTTTTTGCCTCCATTAAACATTTAATTCTTTCTTTGTTGTGCAATATCCTACATAAGAGTAATATTACACTTAGGGACTGTGATCGTGATGGAATTACTGTACCAACGATCACATAATTATACAAGTGTGAATTATGTGTGCAAAGAAAAACATTGATCAAGAATCAAAGTGGTTGAAATTAATTACTTGAGAAATTGATTTGTTTTTACATCACATATCTTTTCTTTATCATTTTACTGCTTGCTTTTGAAAGTAAAAATATTAATAAACTTAGCGTTAGGTTAGCTACGGAGGGTTAGAGTTAGGTTAGATTAGCCCTGCAGGGATAGGTTTGGTTTCGTATATTTCAAAATGCTAACTGTTATGGAGATAGCATTGTAAAAGCATTATATCCTACCCAGAAATAAATAGTCAGTGTCTCAAAATCAATAGGCTAACCTTCCCTCAATAATACCCATAATTTCACCAGATTAATGCATTGATAATCTTACCACATCTTGGTGCATCTGGCGAGCCCTTCATAAATAGCATGCACTTGGACGAGTTGATCAACTTCTTGAGGCGAGTGTTAAGATCGAGATCTGGGGTGGAGGCGGCCGGAGCAGAGGACACCAGTGAAGCTTTACCCGCCTACAACAACAATGTTATGTCTAGTATGTACACTCTAAATGTAAAAATAAATAAATAAATAAATAAAATAATTAAATAAATAAATAAATAAATAAATAATAATTGCCTATTATATTTTCTTGCATTAAACTTTACTTCACAAATCAAAGCTATGCAATATTATAAATGATGAACCATATTAATGTCTATTATTATCAAAAACTCAATGTTTAGAATAAAGCAATGTCTACGATGAAACATCAAACAATATATGCATGTATTTTTTTTATTTATCATTATGAATAATGAAATAGCAGTGTACAGTTTCATTTCTAAAACTATATATAATCACTTATGAGAATCTATATACCCAGCTTATAAGCCCCAAGCTATATATTTTTTCCCCTAATAAATTAATTTTATTAATTTTTTTTTTACTGGCTAATGAAAACAAAAGTACGTAGAAAAAAATCCCTCTTGTCGCCATGCATTCCCTCACATCTTTGTCTCTAGGTCTCTTAGAGAGAAGTCAATTGTCACAGCACCAGATTATGTGACGGTCTGTCTTGCATTCATGTTTCAGCCCTTAAACACTTATGAGAAAATATTAATATTTACTTATGGAGACACATACATAGAGCCTCCCTTTCAAAATAATGAATAATGACAATCTGCTTTACACAGTACTAGTAGCTGCACAGTAAGTGAATAAGCACACGTTTGTTTAATGCTTAAGTTATGAGATGAAGGAGTAGGTAGTTGACAGAATGAGATGGAAGGAAGAGAAGAGCGGGAGGGAGGAAGAGAGAGAGGGGAAGGAAGGTGAGGTAAAGGGTTATTGCTCTGTACATACTTTTAAATGTTGTTGTTGTTAGTAGTGGTAAAATATAATTAGTAGAATGTTTGGGCTTGTGCCATAATCTGGATCCTAGGTTAAGATATTTGACAACTCTTGTGCATATTGACAGCTTGTGAAAATAGTCTCACCTGTTTCTTGACTTTACTAGTAAGGTCAGCTGCGTTGGCACCATTCACCCTCTCCACTACCTGGCCGCCTCGCAGCAGTAGAAATGTGGGAACAGCAGCAATCTTATATTTGAGGCTAACTTCCGAGAGGTCTTCTGCTGCTACAATAAAGAATTTAACACCCTGAAAGATAGGAAGGTGATATGACAAACAGTTATAGTTTTTTTTTTCAAGAATCTTGGAAAAACATATATAAAAGACTTCCTAGAGCAGTTTAACATTCAGTGCAATATTCATCCACCAAACCAAACCATCTTTTTTTTAATTCTTTTTTTTT
>JAXIVD010004362.1:0-5000 GCA_036785275.1 Cancer borealis | reverse complement strand
AGCACAAGTGGCAGAGGAAAAGTATGCATATGGAAGAGGAGGAAGAAACGAGGTATCAACGAGTTTCCAAATAAAGAAAAAACAAACAAAAAAAGGCTTTGGGAGGAAAGGAAAGGAAAGTGGAGGAGGAGGAGGAGGAGGAGGAGGAGAATGGAGGTGAAGAGAGAGATAATGAACCGAATGAGTCAACTTTCAGAACAAGCTTGAGGGTTCGAAGTTGCTGAAGAAATCAAAGTCTCTCTCTCTCTCTCTCTCTCTCTCTCTCTCTCTCTCTCTCTCTCTCTCTCTCTCTCTCTCTCTCACAAGGACAAGCAACCTCACAGTATTCAGAGTATTGAAATACATCCCATCAGTGTTGTGATGCTTATAGTTACTGTAGTGAACCATAATTTAGTATTTACCATGTTACATCAATCAACAATCATACATCTTGTCGGTAATTATCACGTTGATAGAAGCTTCATTGCTAGTAAGTTGCATAGTGGATGTGGAATTATTCTATACGTTTTCATTGTATTAGGAAGCAAACAAGTAAAAAGAGCCTTTATACATTATAATTTAATAACAATCAAATATCTAGAAGGCCAGAGTGAAATTATTGCAATTGTGTAAAGTTTTACTAAACGTAGTTCAAAAAATAAATGTTTATAACTAAAATTATACTGAAATTTTTTTTGAGAGTATGACCATTTGTTACTTATGAAAATACAATAGAGGAATTATGGCATCAAGACATAAACAAGGTAAGTGGAAAGTGTAGGATAAAAACATGCTGGCTGTAAGCTTTTCTGTCGGATACAATGATCATGAAAGTTCCTAATGGGACAGAGAAATCGCAGACACACAATAATCAATTGGCTTTTTCTAACCTACCAGAAAACTAAAATCAGTAATGTAAAAAAAGAAAAAAATAATTGTATTAAATTTCAATCATACATCAAAATAAGTCTTGTCTTTTCAAGTAAAATAATTAATTGATAACCTACATATTCATAGACAAATGAAAAAAAAGAAGATCGCAGTGAAGATCATGAATAGTAGTTATTCACTTATAAAAGAATTCTTTAGTACAATATACACTTTTTAAAGGCAAGTTACAGTCATTTTCTTCATAATATAAATATGGAATCAAATCACAGTTGCCACATTGTCATAAAAAAAAAATACAACCATAGAATATATAACTACGCATTATCAGAGCTATTCAAACTTTAATGTAATTTTGCAATCTATTTGCAGGAGACATTAATGTATGTACTGCCATGGAACCTTGACATCAATTGAATTAAAATCATGTATTTGGTTTAAGAGACTGAGAGCTGCAGATCAGTTATACCGTACAAGCAATTATGAGACAAAAATATTAGAAGGAAGTTATTCACCAAAAATGTTTCCCTAATTACACCAATACGGTTGCCTCCTAAGACTGTTTTTTTTTTGTTTCATGTTCAATTACCAGACTACAATGTCACTGTGCATATCAATATAAATCATCATAACTAACAGAATTTGCTATTGTTATTATAATGATGAATTTGAATACATTATCATTTCTTGCGCGAAGTTTCATATCTTTCCCTGAGACCACATTGATACATCACCATGTATGTATCTAGTTTCAGTAGTTTTGGCACCTTGCAAAAGCTGGAAATCTCAGCATTAATTATTTTTTTGTGCCTTATAGTGAACCAAAGCATACATGTAGAACCCCATCAATACATTTAAAAGTATATATATGCACGTGACACCAGTACAATGTTGATGATCATTTAATCTTTGTTTTTAAGTACTGTATGAATAAAAAAAAAAAAATAAAATAAAATAATACACTGCTGGTCTCTCTTCTATCTATTAACAGGATAGATAGTGTCAAGTATTGATATATATGACAGGAATATCGTTTAGTTATGATCAGAAAGGCAGTTTAATGTTTGTATGGAATAGCCTTAGTGGTACCAGCTCATGCTCACTATGAACTTGTAGTCAAAATACGTAATATCAATCCTCAATGTCTCACTCATAACATTTCCTAAGGAGGAAGTGTAAAAAACACAAAATATATACATGTACATGAATGCTAATTTAGACAATACCTTCCTTCCTTCCAGCATTATCCTCCAGCTAAGTGTTATTGCAGAACCACACGGTGACAAACCTTTACCAAAAGTCTCCCATTCCTAATGTTTCCAAAGTATCTTGGAATTGACGAATGTACAAAGGAAAGTAAGAAGAGTAGCGATGAGGGAGGGGAGTGGGCTAGTAATACCCACTACGATGCTGATGAAGAGCCTGTTGTAGAAATGCCATAGCTTAGATTTTTTTTGCTTACCTTAACATAACATTACATTATATAATTTTAACCTAACCATAATCTAAGCTAACCTAACTTGACCTCACCTTGCCTTAACATAACATTACATTACATAATTTTAACCTAATCTAACTTGACGACTTATCCTAACCTTCCTAATTATATATATATATATATATATATATATATATATATATATATATATATATATATATATATATATATATATATGTATATATATATATATATATATATATATATATATATATATATATATATATATATATGTATATATGTATATATATATATATATATATATATATATATATATATATATATATACATATATATATATATATATATATATATATATATATATATATATATATATATATATATATGTATATATATATAATATATATATATATATATATATATATATATATATATATATATATATATATATATATATATATATACATATATATATATATATATATATATATATATATATATATATATATATATATATATATGTATATATATATATATATATATATATATATATATATATATATATATATATATATATATATATGTATATATATATATATATATATATATATATATATATATATATATATATATATATATATATATATATATATGTATATGTATATGTATATATATATATATATATATATATATATATATATATATATATATATATATATATATATATATATATATAAACTAATATATCAAATAATTTCTTAGCCTAACTGTGACCCTGTTTAACCATAAAAAAAGATGGAACAGTCGCTAACAAATGACAATAAAACGATGTATTTCTTACAATCAGATAACCCTTATATGCTACATTTATGGAAAAGGCATCTCACTGGACTGACTGAGAGGCAATATAGGACATGTTAAGAATAATATATGAAGTGGGAGGAAAGATACAAAGAGAGATTTAAACCATTTGAGAGAGAGAGAGAGAGAGAGAGAGAGAGAGAGAGAGAGAGAGAGAGAGAGAGAGAGAGAGAGAGAGAGAGAGAGAGAGAGAGAGAGAGGTTAATTAATTAGGTGATTAGATGATAATTTGTGCTGTAAGTGGAAGCAGCAGACTCTTTGAACGGTCCTGTCTGGGAGTGATTAAGAGTACTTGACCATACAAGTACTAATATCCTTTCATACACCTACTCATAAGTAACCAAAACAAAGATAAAGAGTCCATACAACTCAAGTCAAAACCACTTCCCTCAACCTTACTGGAACTTAGTGAACGACAAGAACAAACAAAAAATACAACCCTTGCTAATATTTTGACAGTAGGAAGAAATGTATCCTCTGAGAGCAGCACACAAGGGCCTAACCACCTCACACCACCTCTCATGGCACCAACACCTACAAAGCCACCACCTCCTCTCTCTACCTTGAGGAGGAATGCTTTAAGAGGCACTCAGGAGGCAAAATTTGCATGCATCCAATCACATCCAACTCCTAATTGTCACCGAGACGCCTCAACACTCTTCAAGAATGTAGCATTATGTGGAATGAGTTGCTTACTAACACCCAGCCATCAGCTAATCCCTTTGCAATAATATATCATGTCAAAGTGGGTGATTGTGAAAGCAATGTTTTCTTTATAACAACATCTTAAGAGATAATATACCACTGAATCTAAACCCATGAAAGTTTGGTTCTGGTTTTAGCATTATTGCTAATTATATATATCGTAAAAAAAAACCTTATATTTCCCAATGTAACACACTTGCTTCTTGTTCTTTCTTTCAATGTAAATACTGTATTGAATATAACTAAAACATGTTAATTAATATCAACACTCCACGCTGAATAAGAAACTTAAAAAAAAAAAAAAATGTTAACTTGTATGCAATAATTGTAAAGGGAACTGTATCGTAAAGTTAACCAATAGATAAATTTATTATAGTTCAACAACATACCAACACTCAAGTGACTTTCTTCCACGGAAACATTCTTACCGCTAACAATTACAACATTATCACTTCATCAACACCGAGTATCAACTGGAACAATGGAACACACATGGTAAAGGGTTATATTAATACCATAAAAAAAAATAAAAAATAAAAATAAATAAATAAATAAATAAATAAAATAAATAAGTAAATAAATAAATGAATAAAATAAATACATCAATAAAAAAATTAAAATATATAAATAATTAATAACAATAAGATAAATAAATAAATAAAAACTTAAAAAAATGTATTGTTAATGCAGATGTGTACTCACATTTAAGTGTTATATTAATACGATCCACAAAAAAAAAAAATAAATAAATAAAATAAAATAAAATAAAAACTTAAAAAAAAGAAGAAATATATATCGTTAATGCAGATGTTGTGTGCAAACATTTAAAGATTGGGTTACACTGTACTACATCCATTTAAAACAATGACTCCCATGGCATCTATTCACTTTCCACATTTCAGTGGAAATAATTATATAGAAGCTTATTAAAACCACATTAATCTAAACAAAAATTAATTGCAAACAATGTTCATATATCCAAGAATGCAATAATGATAAACTATATTCCTCCATCGTAAAAATCTTACAATTTTCTGTATGGTGAATGATATTTTTACATTTAAAAAAACCTAAAATTCAAATTATGCTGAAGCCAATAAAGATTACC
>JAXIVD010004361.1:25000-35000 GCA_036785275.1 Cancer borealis | reverse complement strand
GCATCCAGACGGAATTCAAGGGAAGCACAGCTAGTCATCAACCCATCAACAACACTATGGAGGGCCTGTATTTGTGGTGATACAGTACTAGACGGAGAGGCGGAATGTGCGTTACCTTTAGGCAAGTAAGGAGGCAGCAGCGCAACTGTTGTAGTAGGAGCTGTAGCCTGATGTCTGGGACACCCATGCCAAACGTTCACGCCCAGCTGCTGGCAATGGGGACACTTCCAGTGCCAAGTGACATCAGCTGAAGGGCGTGGCCGGGAGGTGGGGGTTACATCCTGAGTAGACGATGATAGTGAGACCTTATGTGGACAGGTACGGGAGTCATGACAGTCAGCACACCACGCACACTTCTCCGGGGCAGAACAATTTCGAGAAATATGTCCTATAATACCCCAGCAACTGTATCACGAGGGTTGATCATCATGCAGGCTACGAAGTTAACACGAAGGCAAAGAGGGAAGGAAACTGAAGGCCATAGATGCTGGAAGGGGATCAGGCAAACTCCAAGTGATTACAATCCTGTTATGAGGCTCACTGTGTTGAAAGAAGCGACGACCAGAGTAGACAACCAGTAGTTCTTTGGCGAGAGAAGGATCCATATAAACAGGGAGACGAGTTACAAGTTAGTTAGGCAGTTCCCACGGCCTCTCAGGGGAATCAAGCACATCAAAGGAGAGCGAGAGAAACTCCCTAGTCTTTACACTGTTCACATTATTCCTACGACGGCGTTTCACATACGCAAACTGGGAAGTAACCGCAGACACCTTCACCACCGCCAGGTCTCGATTCAGATAAAAAGCACAAGTCACCTCCGCTAATTATCGCAGCTCAACGTCCATTGACGGATTACCCGTGAAAGAAAGCTTCACATAATCCTCCCGAGGAGTAAAAACAGGAAAGGACATAGCTGAAGCAGACTGGAACCTAAACGAACGGTGGGGAGTCGAGACACCACTCGGTGGCGGAGCACTGTCTCTTATTTTGGTTACTTTCAAAGCCGGGAAGATATCCTCATCACTATTATTTAGGTCAAAATTCATGTGACGCTTGGTAGTAGTAGCAGTCACTGAGTCGGTAGTAATAGGGAGGGGCAGCAGGACGAGCTTGTTACGGTAGAAGCAGTCAGGAGGGACCAATTAGTCTCGTCTACACTCATGTCACTCAGCACTAAGTCAACCTCAAGGTCTGCGAGGCTACCAGGATCCGAATACGCCATATGCCCTTCAAAGTAGCAGCTCCCAGGCAGGAGTGACTGCTGCCCAAAGAACAAGACTCCAACAGAGCGATAAATGAGCAGGTGCACAATGCACAATGAGGAAGCACGTCTTACCAACACAGTGGTTAGAAGACGAGTGTGTTTCCTTTTTGTTCACAAAAAAGTGGATAATCTTAGGAATAGCTGTGGCAAACAAAGTAAAAAAAAAAAAATTGATGTGATGAAGAAAGAAATAGTTGCGTTGAAGAACAAAAACTACGATGAAGAAGTCGAGAAAATCAACAAAAAAATTAACTACCAAAAGGAGGAATAATCTTTGTATCGATAGTGTGGAAGAAAATCCAGTTGAACATTAGGCAACGGTGCAGCAGTTAGTGAGGGTATAGTTAACCATGGGCGAGATGCAACTGGAGCAACCTCATAAGGTGTGGCCAGTGTCATGAAATATATTGTGGCGTGGATAAAGTGTTTAGGTGCGTCTTCTGCGTTTGCGCGGGCCATTGAATTTTAGAGCGTGATGCAAAGAAGCCTTACGCAACTTTCTTCCTCTCCTGCCTCTTTCTTTTTACACTGCTTGTCTATTTTTCTGTCTGTCTGTCGGCTTGTGTATGTGCATGTATATAAATATGTGAGCGTGTTTTTACTTTCTCTCTCTCTCTCTCTCTCTCTCTCTCTCTCTCTCTCTCTCTCTCTCTCTCTCTCTTTCACAAATTCTACCACACTCCCTCTCTCGCTCCCACCTTCCCTCCGTCTCTCCCGCCATCCCTTTCTCAACGTTCTAAAAGTTATGATGAAGGGAAGCCATAGCTGCTCTCTCTCTCTCTCTCTCTCTCTCTCTCTCTCTCTCTCTCTCTCTCTCTCTCTCTCTCTCTCTCTCTCTCTCTCTCTCCTTTTTTTTCTCCTTCCCTCCCTCCCTTCCTCCTTCCCTTCATCTCTCCATTCCTCCCTCCTCTTTCTCAAATGCCATCAAAAAATATAGGAAAGGACAGTCAGTAACTAAATTGATCTTCTCGTTTTCCCAGTGAACGTTGTTGTTGTAGTAGCAGTAGTAGTAGTTGTTGTTGTTGTTGTTGCTCTTGAGTTGTTGTTGTTGTTGTTATTGTTGTTGATGTTGCTGCTACTGCTGCTGCTGCTGCTGACGTGGTAGTATTAGTTATAGTGATAGTAGAAGTAGTAGTAGTAGTAGTAGTAGTAGTAGTAGTAATAGTAGTAGTAGTAATAGTAGTAGTAGTAGTAGTAGTAGTAGTAGAAGTAGTAGTAGTAGTAGTAGTAGTGCTAGTAATAGTAGTAGTTATAGCAATAGTAGTAGTAGTAGTAGTAGTAGTAGTAGTAGTAGTAGTAGAAGTAGTAGTAGTAATAGTAGTAGTAGTAGTACTAGAAGTAGTAGTAGTAGCAGGAGTAGTATATAAGTAGTAATAATAGTAGTTATAGCAGTAGTAGTAGTAGTAGTAGTAGTAGTAGTAGTAGTAGTAGTAGTAGTGGTGGTGGTAGTAGTAGTAGTAGTAGTAGTAGTAGTAGTAGTAATAGTAGTAGTAGTGTCATTATTATTATTTTTATTAATAGTAGTAGTAGTAATTGCAGTAGTAGAAGTAGTACTAGAAGTAGTAGCAGTAGTAGTAGCAAGAGTAGTAGTATAAGTAGTAGTAGTAGTAGTAGTGGTAGTAGTAGTAGTAATGATAATTGTATTTCCTACTGTTTTTTGTGCTATATTTCCTGTTGTTATCGTATTATTCCTACTTTTAATATTATTACCATTGTAGCAGTCTCCCCTTAAAGACTTAGAGAACGTGTGGTACCCGTTCCCTAAGTATGTAGGTCGAGCAGCCACAACTATTATCAACCTTGTATTTTTATATTTTTCATTCTTTTCATTGTTTTCATTATATATTATATTATTATGTATTTTGTTACGCTGCACATCACCATACATATTCAACTTGTCACGCTCTGTCCTCAGACAGCGCGCATTTGATACTTACAATAATTCTTGTTAAAATTTATATTTTGTTTATAGTGTTACGGTCACACCGTAAGGACACGGTTCTTATGCCCTAGTGCCGGGTGTCCACTTATGAACAACCCAGTCACAACCACATTACGGGCGTGTACGAACTGTAGTGCTGATGTTTATACGTCCTTTTAACCCACCAAAGGACAAGGAAAGTCGACTATCCCGTAGGACTAGTCACTCCGAGGGCCACACGCTGGTGGTTGGACAATAGGCTATAAACCAGATGTGCCTGGTTAAGGAACCTGTGCACTCTTAGCCCCCAAACACAGCACCTACAGCCATCCCGTTAACGTTAAGAGGTCGCCAGTTCTTTTAACCCTCCAAAGAAAAATGAATCTCCCAGTCGTAAACACCTTCTCCTCCTTACATTACTTACAGCGAGCATGAGATTATAGTGCCTAGACAAGGAGCTATCGCTCCAACCAAAATACCGCCCACAAGATGTCTTTCCACCCACTTCTGGTTTGGACAATAACCCCTCTCGACTCAAATAACACCCTGCAAAGTAGCCTCCCGCGAGGGGACTCCGTACAGTGCGGTATATGAGTCGTAATAAATTAACACTAAGACGGGATTACTCCTCGTCTGTGTTATCAAACAAGAGGCCCCAGATGATAGGCTCTCTTTCTCACAATGAGGACAACGAAGACAACGCCGACAAAACAGACAACGCAGAAACTACTTCCCAAGACTCAAAAGCCTGACAATATCCAGAACCTCCTTGCAAGAACTTTCTGGATGGAGTTACCACAGGCAAGATGTTAATTATACAGCCACTCACGTCTTTCTCACTCTCGGCACGGTAACCTGGTCCTCGTATAGACAGGGCCTTACTGTCTAGCTACACAAATTACCCCTGAACTAAATAGGTTAGTCTTAAAACCCACTCCCTTAAATATGAGGAGGTTACAGACAAAATAATGCCAAATTGGGGAGAACAGCAGAGCATGAGGTGTTCCTAGTGGCTGCCGGTCGGTAACTGACTCACTCTTTGCCCTGCCCGGCTCCCCGAACTAAGATGCCATGTCGTGCGATGAGCACGCCCGGTTTCCCAGACACCGCGCCATCTCGACGCATAGCCTAATAAATTCTCTCACAAAATCACTGCTCCGCTCATAAACAACACAGAACAATGACAAATGTATGAGAGGATGCAGAAAAGAATTGTCTACAAGATAGGATACCTTGCAACACAAAGAAGAAAGAAGGAAAGTCAGGAAAATTAAGAGAACGAAGGGAACTGAAGTTAAAGTAAAACACTAAGCAAGACTCGCCTTAATACGCGCTGGCAACTCATAACCACCACGGCTCGTCTGTTCTGTCTTCCCGCCACGCCACTCTTGGCTGGAGACCACGTGGTCTTTACACAAAAGGCGTAAGCTTGTCTCGTCACGTAGCCTCGTCTTTAACACTTCCCTTCTCTTGCTCGTCTCATACCTCGCTTCCAAACTAACACAAGAGATGTAATTCTCTTCCATGCCTAGCTGTACTCAGCTGACACAAAGCACACTCCCACATATGTGGAAATCACACACCCTCTACGACACCTCGCATGCCTTTCCACTCCTTCTCCTCAGAGAAACTTCACTCTACGTCCACGGGGCCGGACTAACCCTCTCCAGTCGACACTACTGTCACTGGTAGAGCCCTCAACGAGTTGTCATAGTCTCAGCGTAGCCTTCTTCCTTAACATTCCTTAACATTCTTCCTTCTCACTCTCAGGGAATCTTCATTCCTCTGTGGGGCTTGACTCCCGTCTTCCCCAGACAATGTTATGGTGACGGGCGAGGCCCGCAACACGCCCCTCCTTAAAGGAAAAATTTTGGAAGTCTTACAGACTTTCAAATTTTTTCAAACAGCAAGAGTGACTCCCTGGCCCGCAACAAGCATTCGGCCACCATCTTCTCTGCCCTCTCGGCCATGAAACAGGCCATCTCCCCGGCACGGTCCGTGAAAGGGACCTGCCACTCGTACTCTTACCAAGTACACCTTTCCCACGGCCACGTCCTCTCCCACGGCCAGTGGAAGTCACAGACTGGAAGTCAAGAGGAAACAAAACCTTCTTGCACCCAGGATGTACTTCTTCTTCTCCAGCGGGGTTCGCACCTTCCTCGGGGGCCTGCTCTGGTATTTCGGCAGAAGTGTCAAAATGTTCCTTTGGGGTGGCGTACAGCTGCTTTTCAATCTTGTCTCGGACAGAGCCCCAGTCGAAATAAACAGCATCTTCACGCATATTCCTGGGCTTCACCACAGTGGTAGCCACTTCATTCTGACAGTGAATCTTCTTCTGCACTCCTCCCAGGTGCTGCAACCTCTCCCCAAGCAGCACACCGCACTGCCCCCAGTGCTCTGCAGAAACCACCAGTCCCGAGCTAAGAACCTCGGTAGTCTCCTCCCCTAGTGCAAAGGTATAATACTTGGCCTTCTGGTCATAGTACCTTCTCCTCTTCTTCTAGGCAGCTGCGAGATGGTGCGGAGCCACTTCCAGCGCCTTCACCAGTCCTTCCCGAGTACGTAACCCGTTCTTCAGGAATGACTCCGGGCGGTCAGAGTGGGGAGCACACCAGGCTTCCCGCACCAAGTCCAAAGGACCACGCACCCGGTGCCCAAACACCAACTGATTCAGGACCCTGGTGAAAGAAGGATCCACAGGGGGAATAGGATACAGGGGTGCAACAGGGGGAGTCGAGTTGGGTTTGCCCACCATCTGACAGGTGTGACAACTCCTAAGCAACTCAGTAATATCTCTGGCCATACTAGGCCACCAGAAATTGCCCCGCAGGCGGGCGAGAGTTTTGTGGACACCCAGGTGTCCAGCCATAGGTCCCTCATGTGCTAACAGCACCAGGGCCTCCCTCAAATCCTGAGGCACTACTACCTGTAGCACTTCACTCCCATCACTCTCCCTCGACCTGCGGTGTAACACCCCCTTCTACAACAGAAACTCCTCTATTCCCCTTATCTCCTTTCCTACCTTAGCAAAACAAAGGGCCAATTCCGGGTCCCCTTTCTGTCCCTGGATGAGCAACGCCGGCTCGATATAAGTAAGGTCGGACGGGACCACAGGATCTGTCAGAAGGGGCGGTACCGACACTTCCCTGGTTCTGTCCCGGGGCCTGAGGCGTGGTGTGGACTCATCCACCACTTCCTCATCGGCCAAAATGGATGGACCCTCCATGTGGGCCTCACCCGTCAGACAGTCACCAGACAAGGGAACAGCCTGTTCCCTGTCTCCGGTACACTCCGCAGGGGTGGGAGTCTCCAACTCCCCCGCAGAGTTGGAAATCTCCCCTCCCTCGGAGGTGACCCCCAACAAACTGTCTGACACACCAGGCTGGGGCCCGGACTGAGTACCGAGGCCCACAGCCTCACAACCAGGAAACACCACCGCGTGGGTGCTTCCTCCGAGGTGCCCCGCAGGGTGAGGAATACCAGCAAAAGACTCCTCTACCCTCAACACTCCTTCCTCACCCTCGGCGACAACCTCTACCGAGTCAGGTGCTTCTATGGGTGTCTCTGCACCGCGGCAGTCAGCCCCCACACCTTGACTCACTGGAGAGCCCGGCTCTGGCTCATCCAGTTCACAGACACTGCTCTCTTTTGTCGGTGACTCTGCTATGTTGCAGTCAGCCCCTAGAGTAGCAGCCGGTTCCACCCGTCTAGCCTGAGACCGAGTGACAACCCCAACAACCTCCTCCTCACTGTCCTCCATCACCGGTGACCCTGCCTCCTTGCAGTCGGCCCCAGGAGCGACAGCTTCTTCCTCACCACTGCTCTCCTCTTCCGGTAGCCCTGCTCTGTCGCAGTCGACCCCAGGAGCAACAGTCTGCGTCACCCTCTCGGTCTGCGACCGGGTGACAACAACAACAGGATCGGGCATACTATGCCCCGACTCCTCAGAGGCCTCACCTCCTGTAGGGGTGGGCACCCAAACTCTCCCTCCAGCTAGGTCATTCCCTAGCAAGAAATCAACACCTGCCACAGGCAGTTGTTCCGCCACTGCCACTTGAGCCGAAGTGGTGATCAGTGGACACGACAGCTTCACCTCAGCCGTCACAAACTTCTGGACAGCATTGAGGCCCCTACACAATTCTGCCTTCGAAGAAATCACCTTAGTCCCGGTGACATTTCGGCACACAGACTGTTGTGCGCCAGTGTCTCTCAAGACAGTGACAGGATACTTGTTCCCGTCAATCTCAACAGTGCCCCCACACAGAAATGGGCGACACCAGTCCAGCTCCGAGTCAGCTGGAGTCACAGAAGCAACAACAGGGGGGGAAACAGGTGAAGCCGCCTGAACCCCCTCCTCAGAATCCAACACAGGCCCATCAAGAACTTTCTCTCCTTCATGAACCTTAGGAGCGAGCAGCCTCTCCTCACGACCCTGGTCAGGCCACACCAGCAAGGCAACTGGTTTCTGAGGTGTTTTGGAGAGGCCCGCTGTCCCTAGTTTAGGGCATTGAGATCGAAAATGCCCCTTGGCATGGCAGTTACAGCACGTGGGCTGGTTATCATACTTGGGAGTACTAAAGGTCATCTTCCCTCCTGACCCTCCCTTTGGCCCTGAAGGGGCAGCGGGGGATTGAGACTTACCGAACCCGCTCTTATTGCCAAAGCCGTGACTGCGGGGAGGGGAACGTGGAGCACCAGAACCAGCACTGCCATCGCCCCCTGGCCCTCGTGGTCCTCCCTCTTTGAATCCACCTCCAGCACGAGGCTCAGAGCGATGGGCTAACACATGGTCGTCAGCCCAGGTGGCAGCCTCCTTCAGCGTCTTAAAACGCTTCTCCCTGAGGAGAGGCACCAGTTCCTTATCAGCAGCATTGATGAACTGCTCCATCACCATTAACTCCTCCAGGTCGCGGAGAGTATCCACTCCCTCACTCATAATCCATCTCTTAAATGGCGGGCACACTCGAGATAAGAATCACCAGGTCTTTTCCTTCTACCTTGGAACCTTAGGCGATAGGCTTCGGGCCGCAGCTCGTAAGCCCTCAATATATCAGCCTTAAGGTCCTCATAGCTTTCTAGGTCTTCCACCGACATATTGTCGTATGCCTCCAATGCCCTGCCTTTCAGCTTATTGGCCACAAGACCAACCCATCTTCCTTCTGGCCAACCAAACTCAGAACCCTTCTTTTCAAACCTCCTGAACCATTCTGCTACCTTCTGTTCATCAAAACCAGGGATGAGCTGCAAACTCCTTACCATCTGGCGCTCAACTGAGTTCTCTCCTTCTCCTCCCTTATGAGATGAGTTAGCCCCAAGTCTAGATCTTTCCCACTCAAATTCTCTATGCTTCTCCATTTCCAACCTTCTAATTTCTAGCGCTTCCCTTCTTGCTTCTCTCCTCTCTTCAGATTCTAATTCCAATCTTCTAGCCTTTCTCCTCTCTTCAGCTTCTATCTTTCTCATTTCTAATTGGAATCTCAATTCCTCCGCCATTCCGACTGACTGGAGATTGTCAGCAACACTGGCAGCTGGGCTCACTCTCCTTGAGTCCATCACGTTCTCAAAAGAACCCACACGGCCCGTTGTATGCTGCAGGGGCTGTTCAGGCCCCTGAGCAAAATGCAATCGTCCTGTAGTACTATGCTCACTAACAGGACTAACAGAC
This sequence comes from Cancer borealis, assembly GCA_036785275.1. Classification (NCBI taxonomy): domain Eukaryota; kingdom Metazoa; phylum Arthropoda; class Malacostraca; order Decapoda; family Cancridae; genus Cancer; species Cancer borealis. Next base: position 26,150 of record JAXIVD010004361.1, on the reverse strand, counting down.
CGATCTTCATCTAGGCACGGCTGTTCACTAACGCCACGTACAGGACTGGCTCGGGCCGAGCCATCCTCAAGGGAAGTAATTATATTACGATTGTCTTCTATCGTTACAGTGTGTGTGGGCTCACACTAACAACACACTAACACTGTTTTTCTACTCACTGTTATCCTTTAGAATCCTGGCGAGGTCGCCAATTTTGTTACGGTCACACCGTAAGGATACGGTTCTTATGCCCTAGTGCCGGGTGTCCACTTATGAACAACCCAGTCACAACCACATTACGGGCGTGTACGAACTATAGTGCTGATGTTTATACGTCCTTTTAACCCACCAAAGGACAAGGAAAGTAGACTATCCCGTAGGACTAGTCACTCCGAGGGCCACACGCCGGTGGCTGGACAATAGGCTATAAACAAGATGTGCCTGGTTAAGGAACCTGTGCACTCTTAGCCCCCAAACACAGTACCTACAGCCACCCCGTTAACGTTAAGAGGTCGCCAGTTCTTTTAACCCTCCAAAGAACAAGGAATCTCCCAGTCGTAAACACCTTCTCCTCCTTACATTCTAAAGAGACTTACAGCGAGCACGAGATTACAGTGCCTAGACAAGGAGCTATCGCTCCAACCAGAATACCGCCCACAAGGTGTCTTTCCATCCACTTCTGGTTTGGACAATAACCCCTCTCAACTCAAATAACACCCTGCAAAGTAGCCTCCCGCGAGGGGACTCCGTACAGTGCGGTATATGGGTCGTAATAAATTAACACTAAGACGGGACTACTCCTCGTCTGTGTTATCAAACAAGAGGCCCCAGATGATAGGCTCTCTTTCTCATAATGAGGACAACGAACACAACGCCGACAAAACAGACAACGCAGAAACTACTTCCCAAGACTCAAAAGCCTGACAATATCCAGAACCTCCTTGCGAGAACTTTCTGGATGGAGTTACCACAGGCAAGATGTTAATTATACAGCCACTCACGTCTTTCTCACTCTCGGCACGGTAACCTGGTCCTCGTATAGACAGGGCCTTACTGTCTAGCTACACAAATTACTCCTGAACTAAATAGGCCAGTCTTAAAACCAACTCCCTTAAATATGAGGAGGTTACAGACAAAATAATGCCAAATTGGGGAGAGCAGCAGAGCGTGA
>JAXIVD010004361.1:15000-17500 GCA_036785275.1 Cancer borealis | reverse complement strand
TTGAGTCCAGGTCACACTGGGGCGGAGGACGTGTGTCGCTGGACAGAGGAGCAGGTAGTGGTGAAGGTCTTTCTCCTTCACCAAGTAATGTGGGCAGGATTTCTGGCGTATTTCCATCGAACACAGGTGCCTAAGACGCAGGTGAATGTCGCGTGTGGCAACGCAGGAGTCAGGCGGGGCGAAAGGAGGAGTGGTTCTCGTCGAGTTGCCGTGGCGTATTAGGATGCCGACCTGGATCTTTCCTCCACCGCGGTGTCGAAAAGGCTGCGCGTGGCCTTCAGCGCCGCCTTGTTGACTGTTGTCTTTATGGAAGAGGCGCTTCAAAGTATGACTTGTGGCCCCACACCAGCAAGTCGAGCCGCAATATCGGCCCTTTCATTACCCGAGACACGAACATGCCACGGGACCCAGTGACCGGTTACTGCAGTACTGCTCCGGTAGAAAACAGCCAGTTTTTGGTGGATGGCAGACAACAGATAGATGTTGTCTTCCGGAGAATCGTGATGGAGTACGTGCAATGAGGCGAGGGAGTTGGTGAAAAGATGTATGTCCCCGACATACCCATCACCAGCATGTCAGAGTGCAAGAAGGCAGTGCAGTTAGTTCTGCTTGGAATTAGGTGGTGTACGGCGGAAGCCTGTGTGCTAATTAGTGCTCCGCACACAAACGCTGCACCTGCAGTGCCCCTTTCTCCAACCGAACCGTCTTTGTAGTGCAAGTGAGCATCTGGGGTCGAACACGAGACCACCAGCGCTAGCATCTCCTGCCGGAGACGAATAGGATGTAATGTCGTGGCTCGGGCATAGGGAGACTTGGTGTTAGTAACGAGCGTTGAGCTCCAAGGTGTAAGCGAAAGGTGATCCAAAAAGGGTAGGTCCAGGTCACGCTTGACGTCGTCTACTACCCACATAGTGCGGGCAGCGCGCACTTTGTTCCATTCAGGAGTAGCTGTTGGTGGACGCTGGAGAGCTTGGTGAAACAGGGTGGACAGATGTGTAGCGGGACAGTGGCGTAGATACGCCCCTAAGGCAATAAAAGTCCAGTCCAAGATGCGGTTCTTGACTGAGGGTAGGCCGCACTCCTCCCTTAGTGTGACCACGGATGTCAACAGCAGCGCTGTCAGAATGGCACTCACAGCTCCGTTCTGGACTACCTCGATGAACTGGTATTGGTGCTGCTGATTCTCGGAAGGCAGGGTGTAGATTAGTGCAGGGCTGGTACTAATAAAAAGTCATAAGGCTATACATCTGTCAAAATGGTAGATATTTTTCATAAATATTTCATAAATGTTCAAAATCTGTAATAAACGCTAGAAATTTGTCATAAGTTCGCTGCGCCGGCATGACTGGGTCGGAGGTGTCATAAGGATTAAGAACCGCCGGAGTCATTGTTTACGTTTTAGGCTGCCTTCTGGCAGTAGAACTTGTTTTAGGCAATAACTTGCGTTATTTAAAAGAGATACAGCGTAATCATTACATAAATGCCATGAAAAAAAATGTAATACATCATAGCTAAGTCACTCCTAGCTATGACAGAAGTTATGAAAAAAAAGTCTTTATGACAGAAAGTTATAGATTTTTCATAGGTATGAGTACATTTATAGGTACTTCTTATGACTTTTTTCTATGGATACGCTCCCAAAACTGAGCGGACCGCAGCTGTGTAAAACCACCGTTTCACTTCCACAGAGGCACCGGCTACCCAGCCCAACAGTTATTGAAGCACCTTCATCCTCACTGCGGTCCGCTCCCGAAAGTACTTCACATGTGGCCGGAAGGACAGGGCGGTAACAACCCCGATCCCCAGGCACTGGTGCGTGATGACATGCTGGAGAAGGCTGTCACTTAATCGGAACGGTTCCACGAAAAGTGGGGGGCCGAAGATCATAAAGCGTGATTTCCCATCTTCTTGAGACCCAGGGAGGAACAACGCTGGAGCAGTAGCTCCAGAACTCGAGAGGCGCTAACTTGGTGGTGACGTTTTGGGATGACAAGGGCTAAATCATCCGCGTAGCAGAGGAACATGACCCCTTGCCCATAAGAGACTGTGGACAGCTTTCCAATCCCTTTGAGGAGGCGGTGGTACAGTGGGATTCCGAACAAAACTTCCTATAGAATAACTTCATATGGCAACAATTCGTAGGATAAAGTTCGTTTGCCAAAAGTACGTCAGGATAAAGTACGTAGGGTATAAAGTTTGTCCTGTCAAAAGATCGTAATGGAAAAAATTCGTAATGGAAAAAAAATCGTAAGGTTAAATGTTCGTCGTGCTAATAATCGTTAGAAAAATATTCGTGTAAGGTTAGGTTAGGTCGTTACAAATGTTTTATATACGTACATACGTACAATACGAACATCTGAACTTTTTCGTACGTACTTTTTTCAAACGAACTTTATTCCTTACGAACATTTGCTTACGAACAATTGCGTACGAACTATTTTCATACGTACTTTGATCCTAGAATCGGTACAGTGGTCTAACACTCGGGTATGCGAGCCTA
>JAXIVD010004361.1:10000-12500 GCA_036785275.1 Cancer borealis | reverse complement strand
ATATCATCATCTTATGCAAATGTTAGACGATGAAGAAAAATTCCAACAATACTCCAGATTATCGCCCGCTCAGTTCAATAAAACACTCGCACTTATTGAACAAGACATCAAGAAACAAGATACCAACTACAGGAGAACCATTTATGAATATGATTTGATTGTGATCAAATGTCATGTTATCGTTATATCGGCTTGAATTTTTCACAACAATTCGTGGCGCGTAGCTGAGAAAGCTGAGCTGTGTGTGTGACGGCGAGACGTCCGTTGGTCAGTCAGAGTCAGTCACCCACTGCCAGTGCTACGAGAAGGACGTACTACTGTAGCTACTAGCTGGACACCGGACTCGTTTTAGCAGTAAGTATGCAACATTTGGTTAATGTAATGTCTGATTTATAAGATTTTAGGAGCATTTCAGTACTAAATTCATATAAAACTCCCTGTAGAAATTGAACGTAGAATGGTTGATGAATGGTGGATGATGAAACTTTAGTAGCGGTCATTATTTGATCATGGCTACCATCACCACTGTTATGTATTTATAAATGACCGTGCGAATTTAACAATTAGATACAGTTCACGGGCATGGTCTAACCAAGTTAGTTAGACCATGATTGACCACGGTCACCTCAAGACCAATGGAATCCGTTAATTCAAAATTCGAATCTAGCTACCTACTCCTCATCCCACCCACCAGGCACTCCCCGCCACACACACACATGGGTAATAAAGTAGGATAGTTTGAAACTTTTCAATGTTGTTATATGTTAACTTGGTGCAGTCTAAGTATTTTCTGGTTGTCTTCATCCAGTTAAAGTATTCACATATGATTCTTCTCAGGATTTCCTTTAATAATTAATTTATGTTGTTTTCTTGCCTGGTAAATGTTGATGTTTTAGTGAAATATGGTTGGATAATTGATTTCAGGTATAGGAATCTTCCCTCAACAATTCGGCAATGTTCTGATATGGTGGTCCCGCCGCCGCCGCCTCGTTCAGCTCGACATACATATTTGATATGTTTAAATGCCATCATCTTATTGTGTGAGTGCTTACACACATGCATTAGGTTTTTTTTTTTTTACATTCTTCGAACGAATAGATGCTACAGACTAGTAGGTAATATAACTATAGGAGTTAATTAATTAATTTATAAATTTAATTTTACTTCTGAATTTATTTTTTCGGATGGTTATTTATTTTTATTTGTATAATTTTGCTAACATTCACATTTTATTTCAGGTTTTTTGGTTGTGACAACCATAAGGACACATTCCTGCAGATCCTTGTTGGCTTGGCCAGGAAGTTCCCAGAGTTTGAGGTGGCACATTGCTGTAATGGGCACAATGCAATCACCAATTTCCTCCCCGTCGTGGGCGGCAACCTTTTCAATGGTTTTGGCTCCAACTTGTGCAGGGACACAAACTCTGATGTTCACGCCAAGTTGCCCTCCAAACACGATGCCACCGGCGACTGTGTGAGGGATACTGGAAGCCATGACCAAATGAAAAGGCAGAAGCTCCAGGGGCAGAAAAAATAGGTGATGGGGGAGATAATGACTGCGTCTTACAAGCCAGTGATTTGTGTCTCTCTTCAAGGGAGTTATACTTACTGCTACTGCAGACAGTGTATTTTTCTGTGCAAGAAAGATATTTCTCCCCCTACAAGACAGTGACTTGTGCTTTTCTTCAAGGGAGTTATACTTACTGCTACTGCAGACAGTGTTTTTTTCTTCGAGTGAACAGTTAAGTATGGTGTAGTCTATGGTATTGCATATTAGTATGGACTACATTGGCTATGTATAATGCCTTTTCAGTATAAAATTCTAATATTCCTGGAAATAATTGCAAATTTGGTGTTTTTATTGGTGTCTTAGGATTTAATAATTGTCGCCCACCGATGACGTATGTTGACTATTTTGTTTTTGTTGCTCAGAAACATATTCTTCACATCAGTCTGAGGTGTTTGCTTTTTTGCTTGAGGTTTCTATGATGATTTTAAGTATTTTATTCAAATAAAACAAACAAAAAATCGCCTCAGCACCCATTTGCGAAAGACCCGATTTCGAGTGCACAGTCACGTATGGTGCATTCTATGATATTGCATATTAATATAGACTACATGGGCTATGCATGTAAGTGTTTTCAAATTGAAATACCAATATTCCTCGAAATAATTGCAAATTTTGTGGGGTTTTTTGGTTTCTTAGGATTTAATAATTGTCGCCCATCGATGACGTATGTTGACTAATTTGTTTTTGTTGCTCATAAACATGTTCTTTACATCACTGAAGTGTTTGCTTTTTATTTGAGGTTCCTATCTTAATTCTAAGTATTTTATTTGATATTTCTAAAAATCTGCCTTAGGGCCTGTTTGTAAAAGGTACGATTTCGGGTGTCCAGTCAAGTATGGTGTAGTCTATGATGTAAGCTATACAAATTTAGTAACAGAGGCTCAAGTGATTTATAATTATCAATTTCTCTGTCCAGCACATTGAATGCATG
>JAXIVD010004361.1:0-5000 GCA_036785275.1 Cancer borealis | reverse complement strand
TTCCAAACCCGAACTGGCAAACATATAGGATCTTGAAGTTAAAGAGCAAGAGGGGTATGTATATTTAAAAATAATTTCCACAGGGACTTTTAACAATTTAAGTCAATGTTTAATGGAGCAACCAAAACACCAAAGGGTCCCCGTGGTTTTGTTTTGAATATATGTACCTACAAGTAGGATTCAGAGGCTATTTGCCTTGGATAGAAAAGCTGTCATTTACTGAAATATGTGCAGTTGCATGCTAATTACTGTCTCATATTCTGTGTTCTTTCATCAATGTCGGCATATAAATATTGAACAAACAAATGGATAAATTCACTAGGTACATTAGTCAAAAATAAGTATATAAATCCATATATACTCTGGAATTTTAGAGACATATGAAGCTGCTGATGCACATCTTTCTGACTTGAAGTCAGACTCGGCAGCAGTCTTAGAGGATGATATTAAGAAAGAAGACCCAGTCAAGAGGCCTCTACCAAAGAAGAGAGAGAGACGGAAGAGATGGTCGTCCTTAGACAGTCCCTTGAGTAGTGACGAAGGTAATCATATTAACAAATGCAAAACTGTATTTTCTAGTAAAATTGTGTGTGTATTTACCTAGTTGTAGTATACAGGACCTGAGCTACACTCTTATGGTCCTGTCTCCGTATCTATATTTGTCTAGTTTTTCTCAGGGCCTGAGCTACACTCTTGTGGTCCTGTCTCCGTATCTATATTTGTCTAGTTTTTCTTTCCGTTGATGTACATTCTTTGCCATTATCACCTCTTCCTTTAGTCCATTCCAAGTATCTATTCTTCTTTGGAGAAAACTGTACTTTTTTGTATTTTTCAAGCAAATTCCTTTTAGCAGTATTTTAGTGTCCCCCTCAAATTTTTAGCCTCTCCTTTTCTTCTTAATATTAGGTGCTTTTTATCTGTTTTTTTCCAGGTTGTTCATCAATTTATATATTGTGGTAAAGTCACCTCTTTCTCTTCTTTCTATCAATGTTGTTAAGTGCATTTTTTTCAATCTTTCCTCATATGTTAGGTCTTCCAATTCTGGCACTATTTTAGTTGCAATTCTCTGTATTCTTTCTAATTTAAAAACATGTTTTTCTTGTGACCATATTACTTCTGCAGTTTTGATCTGATCGTTTTAGTTATAATTTTTCTTATATATTTATCTAGGAAATGAAAAGCCATTCGTATATTCCTTAGTATCATGCAAGTGTCACCAAAGATTCTATGTATATGTTTCTCTGATGATAAGTTGTCCTGTATTACCACTCCCAAATCTTTCTCTTATTTTGCTATTGATATAATATTTTCCCCTAACTTATACGTCCATGAGGATCTCATTGCACTTATTTACATTTCCAATACATTGGCATTTTCTTGCATTAAATTCCATTCACATGTCTTGCTCCATTCATATATCTTGTTTATATCATTCTGTAGCTCCTCACAATCCTTATGGTTTCCTATCTTTCTTAGTAATGTTGTATCATCTGCAAATAGACTTATGTAACTTCTTACTCCTTCTGTCATGTCATTTACATTTATTAAAAACATTATTGGTGCCAAAACTGATCACTGTGGTACTCCAATTTTCACTTCTCTCTATTCAGTTTTTTCATCCTTTACTACTGTTCTCATTACCCTTTCTTTCAGGTAGTCTTCCATCCAGTTCTTTAATGTGCTTTTCAATCCTCCAATGTGTTCCAACTTCCATAGTAACCTCCTGTGCGGAACCTTATTAAATACCTTTTTTAAGTCTAAATATATGCAAACTGCCCATCCATCTCGTTCTTGTTTTATATTTATTACTCTTGAATAAAAACTTAATAAGTTGGTGATACACGATCTTCCTGTTCTGAATCCAAATTGTCTATCTGATATTATTCCTTCTCTTTCTAAGTAATCAGTCCATTGTTTCTTGATGACTTTCTCACATATCTTGCACACTTTGCTGGTCAATGACACTGGTCTATAATTAAGTGGTTCTTCTTTGTTTCCATTCTTGTAAATAGGATTTATATCAACTTTTTTCCATTCTTTAGGGACTTTTCCTGTTTGAATAGAACACTTAATTATATCATGAATTGGTTCAGCTATTTCTTGTCTACACTCCTTTAATATGTATCCTGATACTCCATTTGGTTCTATAGCTTTCCTTTCATCCAATTCCTTCATCATTTCTTCTATCTCTTTTTTACTTATCTTGATTTCCCACATCTCGTTTTTCCTCACTTTTCCTTGTGGCTTTTTAAAGTCAGATTCAGTGGTAAATACTTTCTGAAAAATCTTATTTAGCACTTCACTCATTTCTTTTGGGTCCTCATATACTTCATTATTTTCCTTCAATTTAATTATTATTTTTTTGCGTTTTATTTTTCCATTAATAAATCTATAAAATAGCTAATTGGTTCTTCCTTGCAATTGTCAACTATATATTTTTCATACCTATTCTCTTCTTCTCTTCTTACCTTTATATATTCATTCCTTTCTAGTTTATATTCTTATTCCTTTCCTGGATCAGTTTTCTTTTCATTCTCCTCCATGCTTCATCTCTTCTCTTTCCAGCTCTTTCACATTTCCCGTTGAACCACTCTTTTTTACCTTTTTCTTTTACTTTATAAAATGGAACGTATTCCTTTATTCCTTTGCTCGTATATCATGAGGAAGAGATCATATTTCTCTTGTACGTCCTTTAATTCCTTCATTTTTGTCCAGTCAATTTCATTGAAAAACTTCATTGCAGTATAGTTTGCTTTTGCATAATTTCTTCTGTTCTTTTTGTATGATTCCTCCTGTTTGTCTTTTATATCTCCCTTAATCTCAATTTACAAAACCACATGGTCACTCCTTCCGAAGAAACATTAAAAAATAATATATGTTTCTAGATTTATTCCTTTAGTAAATAAAGATCTAATCGTGTGTGTGTGTGTGTGTGTGTGTGTGTGTGTGTGTGTGTGTGTGTGTGTGTGTGTGTGTGTGTGTGTGTGTGTGTGTGTGGTGTGTATGTGTATGTGTGTGTGTGTGTGTGTGTGTGTGTGTGTGTGTGTGTGTGTGTGTGTGAGGTGTGTGTGTGTGTGTGTGTGTGTGTGTGTGTGTGTGTGTGTGTGTGTGTGTGTGTATGTGTGTGTGTGTGTGTGTGTGTGTGTGTGTATGTGTGTGTGTGTGTGTGTGTGTGTGTGTGTGTGTGTGTGTGTGTGTTTGTATGGATATCTCTTGATATTTTTGAATATACTAGTATTTGAACTTTATTTTAAAGAGACGAAGGAGGGGCTACAAAGAGAAGGGCAAGAGGCCAAACAAAATCAAGCCTCCTTGTGTGAAGTCTTCTGCTGCAGTGGCAAATCATTCCCATCTGAGTGATGCGACGAAAATGCCACCAAAGCCTCCTGGGTATGGTGGTACAAGTACAGCATGTTTCTCTCCTAGATTTGGATCCATTTCCAACCAGAGCAGTAGCAATGAAATTGATGAAAATGGAGATGAGCAGGAACAGTCAAGTTTGCCTCCTATTCCGAGATCACCAACACCTCCACCATCCACATGGCCATCAATGTCGCTATCACATGTCCTGTTACAGTACCACTTACTGACTACAGAAAACTGTTCTGTAAGTTTTTAGGCTTCTTATCTCTTGTTATTACATGTTCTTGCTAGTGGAAAATCATGATTGTTTATAATTGAAACATGTAAACATGTCCTTTTTCATGGGATCTGTCATTGGCTGACCTCCAGTGACCCGTCCTTCATCTTAATCCTCAAATAATCCTCCGCACACACACTCTCTCTCTCTCTCTCTCTCTCTCTCTCTCTCTCTCTCTCTCTCTCTCTCTCTCTCTCTCTCTCTCTCTCTCTCTCTCTCAATAATTCTAACATTTATTTGTATTTAAATGGTGAATAGAAAATAATTTTTAAGACATAATTTAAATATACAAATATGTGTGTGTGTGTGTGTGTGTGTGTGTGTGTGTGTGTGTGTGTATGTGTGTGTGTGTGTGTGTGTGTGTGTGTGTGTGTGTGTGTGTGTCAGAGAAAGAGAGAAGAGAAAGAAGAGGGAAGGTATAGGTGTGTGATGGTTGCTTCCATGGGAATGCGACATGGTAAGGCTACACAAGTCCAGAAGCGATATCCTTGGTATTTAGGCTAAAATTGTATGTAAGAGAGAGAGAGAGAGAGAGAGAGAGAGAGAGAGAGAGAGAGAGAGAGAGAGAGAGAGAGAGAGAGAGAGAGAGAGAGAGAGAGAGAGAGAGAGAGAGAGAGAGAGTATAGGTGTGTGAGACTGCTGCCATGGGAATATGACATGGTAAATAGCCTAAAGCTACACCGTTCAGAAGTGATATCCTTGTATTTAGGCTAAAATTGTAGGTAGAGAGAGAGAGAAAAAAAAGAGAGAGGGATGGGAAACTTGGTGGGAAGAATGATCATAATAATCATAATATGGAAAATTATAATAAAAAGGATAATGATAATAATAATGATAATAATAATAATATTAATAATAATAATAATAGTAAATAAAATGATATTGATCATAATAGTAATAGTAAAAATAATATATAATAATAATAATAATAATAATAACAACAATAATAATGACAATATTGATAACAATAATAATGACAATAATAGTTATATCAATAATGATAATTACTGATAGCAACAATAGCAATACAACTACTACTATAAATAATAATAATATAATAATAATAATAATAATAATAATAATAATAATGCTCTCTCTCTCTCTCTCTCTCTCTCTCTCTCTCTCTCTCTCTCTCTCTCTCTCTCTCTCTCTCTCTCTCTCTCTTCTTAATCCCATGGCGAAGCACCCTTGGGAATTAAGGTATGTGTGTGTGTGTGTGTGTGTGTGTGTGTGTGTGTGTGTGTGTGTGTGTGTGTGTCGATACATAAAACATACATTAGTGAATTTACTTTTGATGCTAACAGTTTTCCTCTTACTTCTTCAATTTTTTTTCTCGTCTCTGCTCTCTCTCTCTCTCTCT
>JAXIVD010004360.1:27500-36685 GCA_036785275.1 Cancer borealis | reverse complement strand
GATGGTGAATGATGACAGTGAATGTTGATGGTGATGGTGGTGAGTGGTAGTGACTGTCAGCACAAGAGGATATTGCCCTTAACTAACAGCTGTAGAGACAGACAGACGCCTTGATGGGGCGTGAGGTAAGGGAGAGGAGGGGAGGGGACTTGTGGAGGTAAAGAGGGGAAGGTGAGGTGAGTAGGTGGTGGTGGAAGAAGAAGAAGAAGAAGAAGAAGAAGAAGAAGAAGAAGAAGAAGAAGATTAGCAATAATTTAACATGAGGAAAGCAAAAGACAAGATGCAGTAGATGAGAAAAGGAAGAACTAACATAGACCAAGACGAATAAAGATAGAAAGAAAGAAAGAAAGAAAGAAGGAAGGAAGAAAGAAGGAAAGAAACTACCAATTACCATAACCACCACCACCACCACCAGTTCGGGCCAGTAACCATTACCATCTCTTCCTCCACCTCTTCCTCTTTCTCCTCCTCCTCCTCTTCCTCCACAGAGCAAATCAATGTATGGCGTCATGAGTACATAGTAAAGGGGATAAAACAGAGAGAGAGAGAGAGAGAGAGAGAGAGAGAGAGAGAGAGAGAGAGAGAGAGAGAGAGAGAGAGAGAGAGAGAGAGAGAGAGAGAGAGAGAGAGAGAGAGAGAGAGAGAGAGAGAGTCAAACTAGATAATACAAAAAATGAATAAGAATGACAACAAAACGGGAAGAAAATAACTTGCAACAAATAATAAAATCAAGACAAGTAGATAAATATGGTAGATATAGAAAAAAAATGTGATATCAAGGGAAATAAATAAAATAACAAGGAAAAGGGCAAATAATGTGTAGGATATAATATCAAGACAGAGGTAGATAAAATAGGTAGGAAGATAGTCACACAGGTAGATGGGAAGATAATAGATAATTACAGGTAGATAGTTCGTACTGCAACATGTGGTAAGGAGAGAGAATTCGCATGATGTGAGAAACTCCGCTTGAGACTTAAAGGCGGAATGCCGATACACACACACACACACACACACACACACACACACACACACACACACACACACACACACACACACACACAAATGCATGTATACAGAGAAGAAAAAAATTAAGACAAAAATAATATAAAAAGAAACAAACAGACACGAGAAAGGAAAAGGAAAAATATTGTGTATGTATATATTTAGAGAGAAGAGAAGAATAAATGGCAACAGTAATGCACACCAGAGAAAAAAAGAAGATATTTATTATTATTATTATTATTATTATTATTATTATTATTATTATTATTATTATTACTCACCTCGCCTGTTAATAAAGATGTCATTGTAGCTATCGACGACCTGCTCTACAAGGTGCGCCATCCTGCAACAAAGAGAAACAAAATTAACCCTTAAGCCATCACTCACTAAGGGAGACATTTCTAACCTAGCAGAGAAAAAAAAAAAAAAAAAAAAAAAAAAAAAAAAAAAAAAAAAAAAAAAAAAAAAAATCGTACACTTTAAACGTATACCAAAGAATTACCATATACTTTAAACGTATACCAAGGAATTATTGTACACTTTAAACGTATGCCAAGGAATTATCGTGCACTTTAAACGTATACCAAGGAATTATCGTACTTTAAACGTATGCCAAGGAATTATCGTACACTTTAAACGTATGCCAAGGAATTATCGTACACTTTAAACGTATACCAAGGAATTATCGTACACTTTAAACGTATACATCAATCCACTTTTCAAATTCTCTACATCCAGAAAAAATATCACAACACCAAACAGAATCAATCATCAACACCTACACGAACCTAACATCAACCACAATAACCTAACACACTTAACACACAACACATAGGAGACAACCATTCTACACATCAACCTAACCTAACCTTTAAACACCTCAGGAATAGTACTAACACATCTTTAACTAAGTAATGAAGTCAAGATGAAATAAAAGTACGGTCATCAAGCGCATCATTACACTAGGTTGGCGTTTTGGTGTGCTTTCCCTAACACCTAAGATCACCAAGCACTATGATATGATGTTGCCGTCCTCATGTGCTCCCTTGACGCCTAAGAATGCAGTAATGATAACTAGTAGGCAGGTGCTGCAAGGTGATAAAGGTCTGCGGGGTTATCAATTTATGGGAATGACTGAGCGTATCTTTTAGTATAAGCATCATTGTGTGTGTGTGTGTGTGTCATTATTTTTATATTACCAAACAAGTCATAGGCCTATCAATATCGTTTCAAGTCATCTATATACCATACTGTACGTACATACATTCATACGTGTCACTGACCGATCCATACATAATGCCAAACGCACACACACACACACACAGTTAATGGACACTATGGATAAGAGGGGACAGGATGGTAAAGTAGAGAGAGGAGGAGGAGGAGGGGACACCAAAACGACCAATTATGTCCTAGCAACATCAACCACAAAGGAAACTAGGCAGCCTCCTCCTCTGCATCCCCCTCTTCCACCACCTCCTCCTTGGCCACTAATATCAATCTTCATTGACACTTCGATCCGAGTCACGATTAATTTTGTTAGGCATCAAATAAATGTATGTGTGTGTGTGTGTGTGTGTGTGTGTGTGTGTGTGTGTGTGTGTGTGTGTGTGTGTGTGTGTGTGTGTGTGTGTGTGTGTGTGTGTGTGTGAGTGAGAGAGAGAGAGAGAGAGAGAGAGAGAGAGAGAGAGAGAGAGAGAGAGAGAGAGAGAGAGAGAGAGAGAGAGAGAGAGAGAACGTTTAGTCATTACGCATTAATTAAGTACAGATGGAGAGCAGACAAGATATGTACGCATGTGTGTGTGTGTGTGTGTGTGTGTGTGTGTGTGTGTGTGTGTGTGTGCGCGCGCGTCTTATCGTTATCTGCACTGGTCACATAAACGCACACGCACATAATGAACATAGGCACAATTACTTGATCAATTATGTAACTAGAAGAAAAAGAAGACGAGAGAGAGAGAGAGAGAGAGAGAGAGAGAGAGAGAGAGAGAGAGAGAGAGAGAGAGAGAGAGGAGAGAGAGAGAGAGAGAGAGAGAGAGAGAGAGAGAGAGAGAGAGAGAGAGAGGAGAGACGGGTCCAAACTTAACCCATTTTTAGAGGAGGGAGAGAGGGAGGAAGGAGTAGATTAGAAGAGGGGATGAGAGGAGGAGAGAAGTAGGTAATGTGTGGGTGTTACGAGTATCTTCTCCTCCCTCTCTCCACTTCCTACTTCTCCCTCCCCCGTCCTTCCCTCCTTTCCTTGATCGCCGCCAGCCAGCAGCAGCCGTCGTCTCTTGTAGTGAGGTAACGTTTCGAAAGTAAATTAAACAGATACAGAATATAGAGGAAAGAGAAGTGTTTAAACGCCATAGATGATGATGATGATGATGATGATGATGATGATGATGAGGAGGAGGAGGACTTATATTAATGAGAAAAGAAAGTCGTATTTTGGGGCCACGGATCATGATGAGAGAAAACTTATACATTTGGCTGCGATATCTCTCTCTCTCTCTCTCTCTCTCTCCTCTCTCTCTCTCTCTCTCTCTCTCACACACACACACACACACACACACACACACACACACACACACACACACAAACGGGCGCCTCTTAAAAACCAACCGCTAGAAAAACATGCCCAAACGGGACACACACACACACACACACGGTAGAGATTCACGGTTTTACCCCGCGCTAAATCGTACTCCTTCCTTGTAGTAGCTAAATTTCCACAAGACTTATTTAGCCACAACCCCACACACACCTATTCTCTCTCTCTCTCTCTCTCTCTCTCTCTCTCTCTCTCTCTCTCTCTCTCTCTCTCTTTACTACTACTACTACTACTACCGCATCCCTCACATACTTGGTGGCACTCAGGTTTCTCCCAGATCACCTCACTTCCGCTTCAGGCCAGGAAGTTGTTTTGATAATAGGTTGGTGCTGGAGGCTTTACTCTGACCCCTCGTTCTCCCCATTCTTAGCACCAAACCGCACGGGAATGTGTAGCATGTGTCACGGTGAAAGAAAGAAGAGGAAGAGGAAGAGGAGGAGGAGGAGGAGGAGGAGGAGGAGGAGGAGGAGGAGGAGGAGGAGGAGGAGGAGGAGGAGGAGGAGGAGGAGGATGGAGAACGAGAATATATCGAAGCTATTCAAACACCTACAGACGCACATTAAACGAGTCGGTAAATATAGGTAGAAAAATACTATAGCACGCGTATAATGATGACGTCACAAATACATAGGGAGTGTGGGGCAGGGGTATCGGGTGACATCAGTGGTGACGTCAACACCAAACATTGTGGAGACCGGCTTGACGTCACAGTTGAGTTGATGCCGCCCCCGCCGGACAACACTCACTCCCCTGACAACACCACACACAAACACCGACTCACCTCCTACACAGTACACACAACCCTTCCTTCCTTCCGTCTTTTCTTTTCTGTTACCTAAATATTGTCGTAACGTTGATGTATACAAATAAACTACCTCAATTATCTATCCTCTGTTCGTGACCGTTTGAGTTACTTTCTCTTATCTTTACTTTGGTCTCGTCTCCCCATTCATAGTTATCTTCCTGCTTAACATTCCATGCCCTTCCTTCCTCCTTTCCCCCACCGACTCTCTTCCCGGCGGCAGTTGGGGGGTGAGGTGAACAGGACACTGAACTCTGGTAGGTACTGAACGCCCATGAACCTCAGCCTCCTTCACCCATCCCCTTGACCGCTACCTCTGCCACACCGAATACCGTTCCACACTACTACAAGTACCACTGTTGCTGCTGCTGCCACACTCCTAACACCCACACGCTCGTCTGCTGCTCCAGTACTAAGCATCGAGGAAAACATACATGACTACTTGAGAGCGAATAGATTTTTAAGGGAGGATAACGAAACGTTTGATAGACAGTCATAACCAGAGACAGTTAAGGAGATAGATAGAATAGACATTTAAATATCCACGGTCGGACGAAATATATTCTTGAGTGTTAAAGGAATGCAAGGAAATCAGTGAACCATTTGTCCATATTTTTAGAGAATCCGTAGATTCATGAAGTGCCTTCAAAACAGATACTTGCTATCTTTAAGAAAGGATGTCAAACAATGTCAAACCAACGTCCGGTCAGCCTGACTTCAGTAGTGGGTAAACTACTACAGACTGTTAATGCAAACAACATTAGGAATCATTAGAGTATAATTTGATCAATGAATCATATCGGTTTAGTGAGGGTAAGTCATGTCTTACAACAAATTTGTGGAGTTTCTATAGAAAGGTTAACGAAGCTGCAGATAAGGTTGAAAATAATGACCTTATATATTTAGAGATTAATGCAGCATTCGACAAGGTGGGCCACCAAACTCTTGAATAAGGTTAGGGCACATGGTATTGAAGAAAAAGTGACAGAATGATACACACAGGTTCAATGAATGGTTCAAAATCAGAGTTGGGACAGGCAACTAGTAGTGTTCCACAGGGTTCTGTTTTGTGGTCATTGCAATTTTTAATATATATATATATATATATATATATATATATATATATATATATATATATATATATATATATATATATATTAAAAATTGCAATGACCACAAAACAGAATCCTGTGGAACACTACTAGTTGCCTGTCCCAACTCTGATTTTGAACCATATATATGAATGATCTAGATTATGGAATTAAGTGATATAAAGAAATGTTCATTATACTAAGATAGGAATAACGATCGGATAACGACGGAACTAATCGAAAGAGAATGAACAACTGACCTGCACTGACCTAAACACAATGAACAACTGACCTGCACTGACCTAAACACAATGAACAACTGACCTGCACTGACCTAAACACAATGAACAACTGACCTGCACTGACCTAAACACAATGAACAACTGACCTGCACTGACCTAAACACAATGAACAACTGACCTGCATTGACCTAAACACAATGAACAACTGACCTGCACTGACCTAAACACAATGAACAACTGACCTGCACTGACCTAAACACAATGAACAACTGACCTGCACTGACCTAAACACAATGAACAACTGACCTACACTGACCTAAACACAATGAACAACTGACCTGCACTGACCTAAACACAATGAACAACTGACCTGCACTGACCTAAACACAATGAACAACTGACCTGCACTGACCTAAACACAATGAACACTGACCTGCACTGACCTAAACACAATGAACAACTGACCTGCACTGACCTAAACACAATGAACAACTGACCTGCACTGACCTAAACACAATGAACAACTGACCTGCACTGACCTAAACACAATGAACAACTGACCTGCACTGACCTAAACACAATGAACAACTGACCTACACTGACCTAAACACAATGAACAACTGACCTACACTGACCTAAACACAATGAACAACTGACCTGCACTGACCTAAACACAATGAACAACTGACCTGCACTGACCTAAACACAATGAACAACTGACCTAAACACAATGAACAACTGACCTGCACTGACCTAAACACAATGAACAACTGACCTGCACTGACCTAAACACAATGAACAACTGACCTGCACTGACCTAAACACAATTAACAACTGGATAGAGATGGTAGACGGAATTCAATAGTAGCAAGTGGAACGCATTTAGTAATGTTAGAGAGAATCCTCGTCAAAAATATACCATACAGAACGAGTTAATGAGATCAGATAGTGAAAGAGATTAGGGAGTTTTAATGAACTCAGGTCTCCGTCGAAAGAAAACAATATATTGAAGCAAGAACTTGAGGTAATCGAGTATTAGGGTTCATCAGCAAGAGTGTAAAAAGTAGAAATGCACAGGTATAATCAAAGTTGTATTTTGCATTGTCAGGCCGCACCTACACTATGGTGGGCAGTTTTTGTCCCTTATTATAGGAAGGATGTTAGATTGTTAGTCAGCACAGAGAAGAACGACGCAAATTATTCATGGGATGAGTAATATACCTTATGAGAGAAGATTGAAGTCTCAAAATTTACACTCATTAGAGAGACGTATAACAAAAAAGGATCTGCTTGAAGTATTAAGTGGCACAAAGGATTCAACATGGGTGTATTAGACAAGATTCTCAGGGTTAGTACTCTAGATTGAACGCGAAGTAATGGTTGTAAGCTGCATACAATTAAATTCGAAAATTATATAGGAAGAAATTTGTTTTCGAAGTGGTGGAGGAATGGAATAGACTTAGTGAGCAGGTTGTTATAGGGTGGATACAGTGGAAAGATTGAAGGGAAGATTAGACAAGTGTATGGATAGGATTGGGTTTAGATAGCATACAGGGACTGACCTCGTGTGGGCCTGCTGGCATTTTGCAACTTCTTAAAATTAGTATGTTTTTATGTTACTACAGTCATCACCACAAACTACTGACCTCGTGTGGGCCTGCTTGCATTTTGCATTTTTTTTTTTAAATTAGTATGTTCTTATGTTACTAGTCATCACCACACCACCACCACCACCACTACCATCAAACGTGGGGTATTTATTTTCCCTTCAGATCTTAGAACCGCAGCCTTTAAAATGTTGGTGAATGAAGGTGACGAAGCCAAGAAAAGCTTCCCCGTCAGGAGGATAAAGCCACAACAAGTGTCTGTCGCCCCCTTCAGGATACAGACAGCCAAGCCAGCAGAGTTACGGGAGGGAACTGTTGGTGTGTGGCTTTGAACATAACCTCGGTGCTAAATGTAGCTACACAGAGAAAAAAAAAAGATAGATTTCCTTGTCAAAAATAAAGATGATAAACACTAGAACAAATCCAACAAAATGATCATGTAATATAAAAATGTATGTTGTAGTGCGAAGGTTCTTTCCACGTCAAGTCGTTCTCCATTAAGTAATCCGCAGCGACATCCTTACGTAATTCAAGGTTAAAAACTAGCGAGGGAAGTGGTGAGCGTAGCATCCCTTGGGGAGGGTTACATTCCTGCTGCCCTGTTAGAAGGGAGGCCAAAGCCGCAGGCCATGGTGCAAAGACGGGGTGCAGGGACGGGGAGGGGGAGGGGGAGGAGTGGGTCTGCAAGGGTGTAGGAACAAGTGGTGAAGAGGTAGCTAATGACGGAGTTCCACATGTGTACATTTTAGTTACATCATAATATACTACAATATACGTAATAATAATAATAATAATAATAATAATAATAATAATAATAATATTATCATTATATATTACTACCATCAACATTATTATTATCAAGTAATAATCACCATTAGCATATTGTAACCATCATCATCATCCATTCCTTTAAACCACTTACTGTAGTGTGTGTGTGTGTGTGTGTGTGTGTGTGTGTGTGTGTGTGTGTGTGTGTGTGTGTGTGTGTGTGTGTGTGTGTGTGTGTGTGTGCCATATAAAGCAACACCGATGGCTTCGAGACTAAGGCTTTGCAAAGTCAGAAGTTAAACCAGTGAATGGCTTCATGAAACCTGTAACACCACCACCAACACCATCAACACAACCACCACGGTAGTTGTTGCTACTAATGTCATTTCTTTCCTTCTTCCCCCCCATCCCCCTCCTACTCTTGCTATTATTACCACTACTGCAACCAACCTGCTGCTGGAAATACTACTACTGCCACTACTACTACTACAACAACTACCACTACTGTGACTGTATGCTACGCCATCCCAAGCACCGCGGCCGTCCAGGGAACCAATAGCCAAGGAGGTACAGCTCAGCGGGGTTCCCCGTCTCGCATTACTATGGACAACATGTAGGGGAGCTTGCCTGCTGTGTGATAATTATGAGCTAGCTAACACACACACACACACACACACACACACACACACACACACACACACACACACACACAGTTGCCTAAAACCTGTAGGCTATTTAAAATACTTCCAAGAAAATACTCCGGCATTACCACCCACCCTCCCTCCTCACCTTTAGATACAGCTTGCCAGTCCAAAGTACTATTAGAGAGGTGATCATCCTTTGTTACCAGCGCTTGATAACTCCGCGTGGTTGCCTACTGGAGGAGACTGTCTGGCGAATCCTGCTTCTGAGGCAGCCGCGACCCGCCAACCGACCCTCTCCTACCTACCCTTCGATAATACCCACCAACCAAGTATCTTTATAATGGCAGAGTACGAGAGGGCCTGCAAGCTATCTTTTTTAAGCGCTCACTGGCATGCATGGAAATAGAGGGAAGAGGAGACTGGAGGAGATAGA
>JAXIVD010004360.1:10000-20000 GCA_036785275.1 Cancer borealis | reverse complement strand
GAGAGAGAGAGAGAGAGAGAGAGAGAGAGAGAGAGAGAGAGAGAGAGAGAGAGAGTGTGTGTGTGTGTGTGTGTGTGTGTTACTCCGGTCATCACACTCGGCTTCACTGCAATCCAATATTACCTATACCAGCACGACACTCACTCCACCAGACGGGCCACTGCTCCATCCTTGTATTAAGTATGTCACGCACATCAGGGAAGCCACGGAATGAAACACTGTAATGTCAGTCACTTCACCATAAAAACTCTCATTACTACTCGAATAACTATCAAACTTATTATCACCACCACCCTTTGAAGCTTGAGCAAGGTCACCCAGTCAGTCCTTGGTGGGAGAGGTGGAGGGAGGGAGTCTGGCATAGTATGACCTTGAGAACGCGACACCTAAATCGCCCCCCCCCCCCCCCCCACACACTTCTGATCCCAGCCAGACGCTGCATATCCCATCCCAGTCTGGACAGGCGCATGTGCTGATCAGATTTTGTCTGTATACCTGTTAAAGTTACCCCACTTTCTCCCCTTGTGTTCAATTTCCATATTTGTAAAGGTCAGTATATCATTGCCAGCTGAAGCAGTGAAATGTAATGCATGACGTTGCAGCCTTGAACCAACTCCCCAGGACGTTTGTCTGATCAGCGGCATCGTAACCAGTGTAACAACAGCCTCGAAGCAGCAGGCAGATAATGCTATAACGTTACAGTTTACGATTGACAATTTGTACTGGTATCACATGGTAAAGAAAATTACACGCAAAGCAATCTAGACTGCGATCATATCATAGAAAAAATTACACTCCACAGAAAGGGATGGTAATAATTAAATATTCAAATAGGTCCACTAGCCTACCACATTGTTATTCTCGTCATATCAACAACTATCACTGCTATGTTAATTTATATTTTGTATCATGTTTTGTTTTTCTTTCGAAATCACAAGTAACGATCATGAGAAATATCAATCATAAGATTCATCTATCCATCGGACTTTTAACTTCATCAGTTGTAAAGTTAAACAAAAAAGTGGTTATAGGAATATCACAAACCGGAATTAATATCTACGTGATGTACACGCGCCCAAAAAACTATCGGCACCCCAGGGAACGATGAAGAACGAAATAATTCGCATTAGTTCATTCGCTAAGGTTGGCATGCCTGCCTCATTCATAAAAATTCATGAACTGATATTCTATATTTCATTTGAGTCATTCTGAAGTTAAGCTTCTCAATATTATTGGGAAATAATTAACAGTATGGTAGATATATAATATAAACATCACTTTCCTTAAGTGGCATTGCAAAACTATCACGTATTGAATGGGATCACTTCAAACGAGAATTGAGTAATGAACCCTGATTCGAACTTTTTTCCGAAACACCCTGAGTTTAAGCAAACCATGTCAATATCGTTGGGAAATTTTTATGTAGTGTATCAGTCACAATGGCAAATCCTGACTGACTGTTCAATAGTATGGAGCCATTAAATTAAATGCCAAAGGAAAAACTCATTAGAGTAGGGTTAGATATTACTGAGTGGCAACTGCAACATCAGTGGCATTCAGTGCTACCAACAAATACGTAATTTTCCATAAATATAAGTTCGTGTCTGATAATGATTCCTACGGTAGGGGTGCCGATATTTTTTTGGGCGCGTGTACAGTACAGCAACGCAAGACTGAAACTAAGGAAGAAAGGAAATAAAGAACTAAATAAATAAATAAAGTTCCAGTCTTCTTGAAATAAGCAAGTCAGCAGTTACAACCTGCACTCACACACTGGCTACCTAAGTGTTACATTCTCTCCTCCACAACGAGCACGTTGCAGACTACTGAATGACATTACACCCCCCGTCACAGACAAGTCACGAGCACCCTTTGACATCACCAGGATCGCCACACTGCTCCACTTCTAATCCACTGCTGAGGCAAGGGGAGGGATTCAAACCAGATTAAAGAAGCATGAGTGAGTGAGGGAGCGGCGGGAGCGAAACGTGGTAACCAACTGAACAGAGCCAAGTGCCGAGACCAAGTATAAAGAAATGATTAAGGCGTTAAGGTGAAGTAATAGTGGAGAGGACCAACACTTGCGAGACTATCACGTGGTGTAAAACTATTCTTTGGAACACATGGACGTCTAATCATCGGCAAAACACGCTTGAACATATTGGTAAAAGTGACGTTCATGAACAAACTGTCTTCGATCTTTATCGTAAACATCCACGATTCCCTTTGCCAAATAATGCCGTCAATCTATACATTTAGCATATTATTCATGGATTTATACAATACAAAATATTTTGTGACCGTGGCTCCCTTTAACTTATTATTACGGATATGTTTTCCCTTGGAAGTGGAAATGCTTGCATCTTTATGGTTTTGGAAGGGTAATGAGACACTTCAGTCCAGGCACATTGGGTGAGGCCGTTGGAAAATAGACTGGCAGGGAACCACGAGTATGCTGAAGACATGACACTTTTTTTTCTTTCATAATTCTCCTTCCTCATGTCAGCGTCTAGAACGATAATATGAACTACCCACCGTGACTTAAGTTTCACCCACTTTCCCAACAACTAGCAGTTATGATAAAAAAAAAAGGCAAACAAAAAATAACACGGATTTGCTATAACTCAAACAGTGGAACACCTATTCTGTGAAGTAGTTTCTTCTCAAGCACAACTCTGCATGTATGTGTAAGGGCTATTACATCATCAACTACTCAAAGCCACTCGAGATGCGATAAGTACACACGCTGATATGAAAAATACACGCAAATAAATATATAAAATATCACTACCATTATTGAAAAAATACAAGTAGGTAAATACACAAGGCAGACATACAAATACGGCACAAGATCCCCCCCCACACACGGTAAATATATACTTAATTCCTGAACCCAACCTAACTCAGCTGGTATGCAGGAGTACGCACACCCACAAAATAAGGCTATTGAAATAAAAGTGTCTATTTGTGGAAACGAGGAAAGAGGAGAGGCGCTTCAGTGTCGGTGCATTAACTTTTTTTTTTCTTCTGTTTACGCAAACCGTGTCGAAAATAGTAACTACTAGACTCCCCTTCACTTTCTCCACCTAAGGCACGACCATCAATATATTATGCAACAGTGTGAGGCCCAAGTGGCAAAGGCAGGATTATTTTGGGCAAGGCCAACGTGTACTGAGCACCACTACCAAGAACATGCATGATAATGATGTCACACACACACACACACACACAGGTAACTGAGTAGATACAGATACAGACTGATAGAGATATGGATAAGGTGTGGTGGATCCATATGACGTTTTCTTACATCTGACCGGCATTGCACCACCAGATAATGCCCATCAAGCGCACAATGCTTTTTTTCTGGGGGAAGGGGGGGCGGTGGATGGCGGTGAAGGGCTACACAGTACACCTTTCATCGGATGGAACGACTAATTAAAACATGAATTCCTCAGGTTAATATGCCCATTAACTCTTTGGCCAGCACGTAATTGCCAGTCAGGTAATGAAAACTGACGTAGGCACATGGCTGCTTCGAGAGCAATGACTAACACAAGAGAAAGTGTGTTTATGGTCACCAGTAATCTAATGTTACATATTTGGGGCAACTTAGGCATAATTGACGACCTTCATAAAGGTATACATTCTCGCTTGCTAGTGTAATAACCTTTTACAAATTAACTTCTCAGCTTTAGAGTATAATCACACAATCTTAATGTAAGCCAATTTGAGTCATATAACTACTTATTATTTTACGTGTTAATAATAATATTACCAGACTACTATCTGATACGTAAAGCTTACAGATCAATGGATAACACATTGCTTTGTGTATTATGTAAAAAGCTGAAAGTCCTTAGCCTTGCGTCACTTCCTTAGGAGTTACGAGGCATTATGAGATTCAAAGGATGCACATCTACGTATGTTCTTTACTTCCTTCCTCACACATTTATATTACTGTACTACCAATTATCAAAATCTCTCTCTCTCTCTCTCTCTGATAATTGCAATGATTTAAAAAAAAATTATGAAGACGAAAAAAAAAATTCCCAAATAAATGTAACCAATATTTTGACTACCTGGCTTGGAAACACCGTATTCAGACCAGCCACTGCACCCCCTCGGGCTGTGCTCCACAAGTGTTCATAACTTCAGTACAGTCCACCAAAAAGCAGTGGGCCACAGTTGCCGCTTACGGATTAATCAAAATTACCTGCATAGTTAAAATCACAAACAGTTTACAGATGACTAGGATGACATCCGTTACGAGATGGATGACTAACAAACTATTATAAAATTTCATCTCTCTCACACACACGCATACATACACATACACAATTGTCCTCCACCTTTAAGCCGGCTGAATACAATTTTGCCGAAATAAATGCTAAGACAAACTGACCAGCTAGACATACAATACATACATGTCTTACCACGCAAACATATCTTACGTGTGAGTGTTAGTGAGACAGCATAACCAAGGCGTCAAGTTAAAAACAGTTCAGAGGGAGACTGGTATCCTAGGTGGGGTGCCTGCCAGGTGGCGTGGGGAGAGGACGGTTAACTTGAACATAGCCAACCACCCAGCCCTCACCCTTACACACCAAACGCCGGCCACAGCCATGATCCAGCACACACTCACCTCACACACTCTACATCTTACTCTTAGGTTTGTTCAGTGACAGGGTTAGAGGCAGCTTTTCTTACTAGTGTGGGATTAAGGGTAATTTTTACAGGGAAACTGAAAAACGAGGCATGAACGATCGGCTGCCGAGTAACAGATGTGGCAACAAGGAACACACTCCTCTCTCTACTCACCCTTTAACTTCCGCTGGTATTCCCTATCGTGCCGGCGCCGCCTTCCACACTTGCCACCCGGTGCTTCCTCTGCACTAGAGAATCACGACTGCACCGTCCAGGCACCAGTAATCTCCGGCACCAAGTGAAATCCTTATTTCACACTAAAATCCTGAGGAACATCCAATTTCTTCATCACACACACAAGTCAACCGAGTGGGTGGAAGTTCGTCTAGAGTTTGATGGAGTGGATAGTGGAAACAACCACCCAACAGCTCAAAGGTTCCAGCGTCAGAGACGGCAATGAGAAACCGAACTGACCGTACGAGCGACACATCCACCCTCGACGACACACCCAACACTGACTCACTCGCCCTGCCTCAGCCACTGTCTTTTCCAGTATGTAGCCCGCGCGCAGACCACCACTGATGCCAGTTTCTCTAATGTATCTCTACTTTTATTACATTCCCTTCTTTTAGGATTGTTGCAAAAATTAGACCACACGTATCGTACGGTCGCCTTGAACTATGCCCAGAAAAAAATTCGGGATCATGAACGTTTGGATAAAGATAATATTTGATAGGTTTATGGGAGTGTGTGAACGCCTGCCACGCCGCACCACACAAGAGGAAGTGGACGGGCAGGGTGAACCTCCAGAAGGTCACCAAAAATTCTCTACAACGAAAAGTGACAGTGAATCATAACTTGAACTTTTTTATTACGATGTTTTATAGCATTAGTATTCCACCAGAGAGAAAAAGAGAGAGAGAGAGACTGAAGCAGGAGCCGGCCACTCCCAAGGGCGTGACTGTTTTTAAACCCTCCGACACAGATCCCACTTTAATGCAAGCCTTCCTTTCCTTCCCCTCACTCCCTTCACCTGCATCCCTCTCCCCACCTTCCACTTCCACCACCTACCTCCTTCACATTAGAATTATTCTTTCTTTCCATTCACTCCCTCCTCCACCTCCCTCCACCTTTCTCAGTCCCATAATTACTGCTATTGCGCCCTGAAAACACACCGTCATTAGTCTGGCGCGGCGTCTGAATGGCTTTCCCCCACCTCCCACCAGACTAGCAGGCGGCATGCTCACCACCAGCAATACCCTTCCACCAAACACGATTAAAGCAACACATCACCTGCATTTTGATTGGGGTTTTCTTCTTTATTCACACACACACACACACACACACACACACACACACACACACACACACACACACACACACACACACACACACACACACACATATATATATATATATATATATATATATATATATATATATATATATATATATATATCATATATCATAAATTTGTGAAATATTCAGCCTTTGAGCACAATGACATGACGTGGGACATGACGTCCCAGAGTACTCGAAGATGATAAAATGAAATATAATTATTTTAAAACATTAATAATAATAATAATAATAATAATAATAATAATAATAATAATGATGATGATAATAATAACAATAATAATAATAATAATAATAATAATAATAATAATAATAATAATAATAATAATAATAATAATAATAATAATAATAGTAATAACAGATAAAGAAAGAGAAAAAAAAAACTTTTGCCAGACGAAATACGATATGAAAAATTTATTGAAGCAATTCCCTGTGACTTCTTACAATGCAGGTAGTGTTATAGGTGATAATGAAAGTAGGTGGGAGCATAAGGTAGCGCTGACGATGAGTGACATAAGTAATGACATATCACCGAGGTATGGTCTAAGTTCACAGCCATAATACTAAAAATCATAATGACTTTTCTTTGAGAGAGAGAGAGAGAGAGAGAGAGAGAGAGAGAGAGAGAGAGAGAGAGAGAGAGAGAGAGAGAGAGAGAGAGAGAGAGAGAGAGAGAGAGAGAGAGACGAGAGACGAGAACAATAATACGTGTCAAAGCATCACATTAAAAGAATTATCATGTCATGTCGTAAGATGCTCATACAGTTCACGTTTCCCACCACCCTCCCCTCCACCTCACTCCGCCATCCCTAAGATAAACCCACAAAGGGACCCTCACGACCCATGCCGCTTGAAACATATCACATGCCTCAGAAACAGACCGAAAGACTCCATTATTAAACACAACCAAACAAAACACGACACACAAACGCATATCTTTTTAAAAAAATATTTAATCACGTAGAACGATAAGAGGACAAAATAGTCACAAAAGAAAATATCTGGAGACTAAAATGAAAACAATGGACACGCGACATGATCGCGGCAAAACAAAGTCAAAAGATAGACGAACGACAGAAGATGAATAGATAGACACTAAACATCAAATTGATTGTACTACGTAACAAACAAACCTAAACTGAACGTAAAATGGAAACAGACATCCATTTCGAAAAAATTAAAATACAATACGTCCAACACTCAAGAATTAATTATAAGTTGAGATTGAACTAACAGTGATCTACTCAATTGATTTAGTGTTGGACAGAATTGTGTTGCTTTACTTCAAAGTAACGTAGCTGAGTCTAGCAATTTAAGGTTTCATTGAACTAGATACACACTATTGAGAAAGTTAGTAGTTGAGTAATGAGGAAGAACAAAATGTCTACGTGTTTGGTCATCAATATTGCTTTAATCAACTTACATAGCCTCGCATTACCTCATACAAATAAAATGTGCAAGATGTTACCACACTATTTTTCAATGACCTTAATTTACGTTTTGCCTGGTGTTGCATTGAATTGAAGTCGTAATTGGAAATGGGTCGGTAGCTCTATGTGGGTGACTTCAGAACCAGTTATCAGCGTGCAATTACTGACCACAACACAGGTTTTAACTTCACTACATCTGTTGGGTCATCACTTCTAAATTCATATGTTTATTTTCATTTCCTATATTTGCAAGCACTAGCCAGGTTGTGATGTGGTTTTGTCATCACCATAACACTTCAGTCATCACCATAACACTTCAGTCATCACCATAACACTTCAGTCATCACCATAACACTTCAGTCATCACCATAACAATCAAGTCATCACCATTATATTATATCTACTTAGTTATTACGTGTTATCTATTTATCTTAATCTATGACATTCACGCAAATTGGAGAAGAAAATAACTATACTAATAATAGAAGGAAAAAAAAACACAATAATAGAGGAGAAAGCGCTTATCAGATACCACTCACTCCACAACCATGAAATAGAGAAAAAAAAAAAAAAAAAAAAAAAAAAAAAAAAAAAAAAAAAAAATATATATATATATATATATATATATATATATATATATATATATATATATATATATATATATATGTATAGTAATAAAATGAAAGCAACAACATCAGTCATTTCGTAAGTTGACCTGACAGCTTTATCTTAAGACCAAAAAAAGAAAAAAGATCAAGTAATTGGAAGTGAGAAAACGAAGAGGCAAGACACGTACTTTGCTTTGCTGCTTTTTGTACGCCATTAAACACGAACTTGCGGCAAAAAAGTTACGATGCGCTTTTGTTTTTTTCGTTTATGTTCGGCCACTAGAGCAAAATAGTAAGTAGGTAGAAGGTGAGAGGAAGACGGGGTGGAGTATTTTTGTGATTATATACTATGAAAGCCGTTTTGTATTCCCACGGTGATTCTATTTCAATTAATTTTTTTTACATATATTTTTATATATTTATTAAGAACATAGGAAAATAGGGAGGCGAGGCCATGCAGTTGACCTACACAAGGCAGCTCCTGTATTCCCGTGAACGAATTTACATGGAACAATTATTTTACATATGCTGATTCTTTCTATTAACCTACTAATTTCACTCTTTGACTGTTGACAACTAGAGAGTAAACTTTTATCTATCATGACAATGCATCAAAACACACCCGCACACATACACACACACACACACACACACACACACACACACACACACACACACACACACACACACACACACACACACACACACACACACACACACACACACACACACACACACGTTAATCCAAGGTCGAGAAATGTCGGTCAGAACACAATTAAGCACGAGGTAATAGTGGCCTTGGGTATAGTGTTGGAGAAGAGCCTCGGTGAACGACCAACTCCTGCGAACTAACCAACCTTAGGGGAGGAAGGGAGGGACTAATTTTAGCGGAAGGTGAGGGAAGGTTTAAAAAAAAAAAAAAAAAAAAAAAAAAAAAAAAAAAAAAGTCTGAGGAAGGCTGAAAAGTGAGGGGAAAGTGAGGATAAAAAAAAACTCAGACAGCTTAAGGCGAGGTGTATATGAGGAACGTGAGGGAAGATTTTGAAGAAGTAATGCAGGGTAGAATGAAGCAAGGTCTGGAGCATGTGGTACGGGTAGAGGGGCGTGAAGGACAACAAGAGGGTTCGGCGTAGAGTAGGAAAGGGTTTGAAGAAATTAGAAATGACAAGTGAAGGTGAGAGAAGGGAAGGCCAAAGCCAAGGGACGGGGATTAAAAAAAGGGAAGGTGAATTATGGTTTATTTGATATGAAGGAAGGATTTCAGGTGAAGGAAGAACCAGAGTGAAAAGGATAAGTACAGACAATGAGGGGAGACGCAGCCAAGCAACGTTTAAAGATGAAAGATGAAACAGTGATTGGAAGGGTTTAGGAGTCATAAGTGTGTGTTAATGATGCCATACACAGGGTGGGGGACGGGCGTCTCTCTCTCTCTCTCTCTCTCTCTCTCTCTCTCTCTCTCTCTCTCTCTCTCTCTCTCTCTCTCTCTCTCTCTCTCTCTCTCTCTCTCTCACACACACACACACACACACACACACACACACACACACACACACACACACACACACACACACACACACACACACACACACACACACACACACACACATTCAAATTGTAAACACGAACAAAATATCAAAATCAATAACTCCTGAAAACTTATACGAAAAACGTAGACTTGGTATGTAGCACCACACCAAACCTGTTTTTTTTTAGAGGAGTCGTGACCAAAATGATCGAGGTCAAAGACACACACATTCAAAGTAAGAAGCCCAAGTAAGAGGGAAAGGCACATAAAAAAAAAAAAAAAAAAAGTTTGGGTGGGTGTAGGAGATGTATTTGGTCTCATCCCTTACGTTCCTTCCCCTTATCAAAAATCACACAGATAGAATGAAAGTTGTAGTATTCCCCTGATGTGTTCTGTCCTACCTGGCATCTTTTTTCATGGTTCCCTATGCTAAT
>JAXIVD010004360.1:0-5000 GCA_036785275.1 Cancer borealis | reverse complement strand
CGTACTTACAAATGTGCCCTACAAAACGAACACACTTACAGTACGCCGTCAAAGGTCACCGTCCCGGCCATCGATCAGATCTTGAGTTGATCGTGAATTATTGCTCTTGGTAACCAGCGAGCAGGGGTGGAGACAGACAGACACACAGACACACAGACAGACGGACGGATACAGGACACGACCCCCCACTCCCACCTTCACTGCATTGGACACCGACACACACACATACACACACGCCGATATGGGAGGTGAAACGGTTTGATTCTAAATATATATTGAAGGTTGAAATCTTGCTTAGCGGACGGTTCACACAAATCTTAGTTTTGGCAGTAATAACAACCACCACAGTAGTAATTGGTGCATTATTTATTCCAATACCGTTTCACAAAAGTGCGCTTCTCATCTTTAAATTTGCATGTGGACAAAAAGAAAAGAAATTATATCCAAATAGTTCTGTGTCTATGCAGTTGTGTGTTCTGCAATTTTCTAAAAGTAGTCACCAGTGACTTGGCATCGTGAAGGGTTACGGAGTCCTACTCGTCACTAGTAAGTCTGAAGATGGGATGTGCATTTTCCCGTAACATCTACTGAATAAAGTATACACTATTTGTTACTGGGCTGTTTTTCATTACTGTCGAGTGTGTGTGTGTGTGTGTGTGTGTGTGTGTGTGTGTGTGTGTGTGTGTGTGTGTGTGTGTGTGTGTGTGTGTGTGTGTGTGTGTGTGTGTGTGTGTGTGTGTGTGTGTGTGTGTGTGTATATATATATATATATATATATATATATATATATATATATATATATATATATATATATATATATATATTATTATGATTTTTCAATCACATGTTCTGGAAAAAAAAACATCTATCGTGTGCTTAACATTTCCTACAGTGAGTGCATGTAACCAGAATATCAGCTGACAAACAGTTCAAGGACATCCAGCAAAAGGAAAAAATTCATGAAAGTGGAACTAATTCACATTAATGTAACAACAGATGTTTGATGCAAGACAGCAAACACTATCTTCACGAAGAAAAGAAAGTCACCCTAACCATTACCTCAAAGTGAACCCAGCTATAACCAGACACTTGATTAGAAAGAAAAGATTATCCACAGGACGCCATTGCTCGTAACAACCCTATTCAGAGATATAACAAAAAAATATAAATAAACAAATAAATAAAAGCCACACCATCACCACCACACCACCATCACCACCACCACCACCACACCACCACCACTATCACCACCACACCACCACCACCATTCACTGTCACCACCACATCATCCCCACTATCATCACTACCACCACCCACACCATCACACCACACCACTACCACCACCACCACCATCACCACTACCACCACCACATCACCACCACCATTACCACCACACCACCACTGTCACCACCACCATCACCACCACACCACCACCACCATCGCCACCATTGTAACGGAATACTTACATGAACACACATTTTAGGTAGCCTTGCCGAGAGGAAAGAGAGCAGATCAAACAACTACTGCAAGAAATAGGAAAAGAGTTGTAATTCCTTTATAAAATACAACCTCAAGTGCGTGCAATTGCTAGAGGACAGAAATAAGTGGTCTGTCTGTCCGTCTGTCTGTGCGTCTCTCCCTCCAAACCTCGACTTCATTTTGCTATTCTTCGTGTATGTTCTTGCCTCTCCTTCCTCAGTTTTATTTATCTCTCTCTCTCTCTCTCTCTCTCTCCTCTCTCTCTCTCTCTCTCTCTCTCTCTCTCTCTCTCTCTCTCTCTCTCTCTCTCTCTCTCTCTCTTCCCCATATAGTATTCTTCGGCTTCCTACGCTTTTTATAGTATTTGCTTTACTCTTCTTCCTTCAGCAGGTTTAAACACTTTCTCCTTGTGTGTTTGTGTCAAGAAAAGGTGTGTGTGTGTGTGTGTGTGTGTGTGTGTGTGTGTGTGTGTGTGTGTGTGTGTGTGTGTGTGTGTGTGTGTGTGTGTGTGTGTGTGTGTGTGTGTGTGTGTGTGTGTGTGTGTGTGTGTGTGTGTATGTGTGTGTGTGTGTGTGTGTGTGTGTGTGTGTGTGTGTGTGTGTGAGTGTGTGTGTGTGTGTGAGTGTGTGTGTGTGTGTGTGTGTGTGTGTGTGTGTGTGTGTGTGTGTGTGTGTGTGTGTGTGTGTGTGTGTGTGTGTGTGTGTGTGTATGTGTGTGTGTGTGTGTGTGCGTGTGTACAGGGCCAGGTGTACACATCATCCTTCTCTACCAGTCGATTTTTTTTATCTTTATCTTTTCTCTTTTTTTTTGTCCCTTCACTTTCTGTCTCTCCCTTTCCCTCTCGTTCACTTTTTTTTCATCCTCTCCCTCAGCAAAACAGGTGTGGAATGATGATGATGATGATGATAATGATGATGATGGTAAATTGTTGTAATAATAATAATACTACTAATACTAATAATAATAACAATAATAAATAATAATAATAATAATAATAATAATAATAATAATAGTAATATTAATAATAATAATAATCTTAATCATTTCACAACCTGCTTCACTTTTTTTTCCCTTCATCGTGGTGTGGCACTCAAGCAAGGACCAGATATTACAACACAAAAAAACCAAAATAACAAAATGAAAGTAGTAGGAAGATAAGAGAATAGAAAAGTCTTCCTGTTTTTGTTCATTTCATTTATGGTGCGAAGTGTTATTTTTTAGCATCACTTAGTCGCCTTGGAGTTACATTTTACGATACACACAAAAAAATGTACAAAAAGACAGGAATTTTAAATAACCAGAGATGAGAGAGAGAAAAAAAAGAAAAAAAAAAGAGAAAAGTATTCCTTATTCTTTCTTCTTCCTTCCTTCTATACCTTGAGCCATCCCCTCCATCATCCCTGTTCTCCTATCACTCTTCCACCTAATTATTCCATCTCCTCCCACTCTCCCCGTTCCCTCTCAGTTCCTCTCTGCCACCCAACACGCAGCCAGCCCGCGACCTTCTGAAATCTAAGTCTTAACATGTATTTTGAAGCTGTCTTCCATCCCTTTCTCCTCCTTTCTCAACAACCTCCACTTCTCTCAATGGACAGGAAGCCAACATCTGGACCATAATAAAAAGTAGGATAATAAAATAATTGATTCATGGCAACAGTGAAAGGATACGGATATTTGATTCAGTGCATGATTCTAGATGTCTCATGATATGTAGGATGTAAGAATTTCAGATATCCACTGTTGGTGGAAAGGAAGATAACCAGGTGTTAGGGTTTGGCTATGAAATAAAGACGAAGTAATGATTCTCGAAGCTCAATAACGGACGAAAAGATAAGACTTCATGGCTCGCTCCAGTCATATATGCGAAGTTACATGCAAGAGAAAAATAACATTCCAAGACTATCTACTACTACTACTACTACTACTACTACTATACTACTACTACTACTACTACTACTACTACTATTACTACTACTACTACTACTTCTATTACTACTACTACCAACAAATTGATTAAGACACTTGGAAATAAAATCATACCGGGAAATGCGTTAATATTGCAGTTGGCTGACATTAGGAAAGTAAAGGTTACATGGAACCGACATTTAACTTCAAAAAGAGAGAAAAAGAAAGTTAGCATAAGAAAAAAAGAACAAATAAGACGAGGACAAAAAATAATTATCTGCTTTGAATGTGTGTAAAGAAAAAAAGTTACGGCAGAAGGAAATTATTGTACAAGAAAATACGTCTGGAAAAGCAAGAGAAAAAAAGAAAATTAGTAGGAGTACAAATAAACATTAGATGGACCAGGAGGGAAAAAATGTGAGGAAATAATACAAGGAGACAGTTGAAAGGAGAAAATATTATGAGTGTTATAGTGGAATGAGATAATTGAGCGAGTGAGACAATTACGACAACATAGGAAAGGAAGTAAAAGGCTTGTAAAGTAAGGGACACACACACACACACACACACACACACACACACACACACACACACACACACACACACACACACACACGCACACACACACACACACACACACACACACACACACACACACACACACACACACACACACACACCCACCACAAACGCGATGCAATAAAAAAACAAAATAACGAATATGTAGTTGAATGAATAAGTAAATGAATGAATAAATATCATAACTTATTTAACAACCACGATATCAAGTCTACAGAAATCACCCATTATCCATTTATACTCATTAAAACTCTACTAACACTTCCTTCCTTCCTTCCTTTTTCCATCCTTCCTTCCCTTCTTCCTTACTACCCTCCTTCCTTCCATCCTTCCTTACTACCCTTCTATCTTCCTTCCTTCCAACCTTCCCTCGTAAACATACTTCCTCATTCCGCCAGCCCTGCCCCCTTCCCTTCCCTTCCTGCCTCCCACCTTGAAGCAACACTTGTGTCACCTCATATAACCTACTTTAACTAAATCACACATATAAACTCACTCCCAACCACTTGTCTAATGACCTTCTACCCCTACTCCTAGCTGCCTGCCTTCCCTCACTCCCTCTCCACTCTCTTCCTTTCCCGACTACTACCTCGACCTCCTCCTCCTCCTCCTCCTCCTCCTCCTCTTCCACCTACTTCTCTACCTCTACCACCACAACCAGTACATCACCATCACTGCTACTAAATTCACCATCACCATCACCAGCAACTCACAACTCACAACACAATAACAACACCACCACTATATCACCTACGATTCACTTCTCTCCACTTTCACTCCTCACGACATCCTGCCTAACACCATGGCAAAAAAATAGAAAAAAAGAGGAAGAAGGAAAAAAAGAAGACACTACATTGAGGGAAAGGATGTGGGAGAGAGAGAGAGAGGGGAGGAGGGGGGAAGAATGCAAGGAGAGAGAAAGAGAGAGAAGGACGATAGACAAAACGAGTTTGGAAGGGAGAATGGAAGATGGGAGGGCGGAGGTAGGAAGGTAGAGAGAGAGAGGTGCTTACTACTGGATGGAAAGGCATAGGTGG
>JAXIVD010004359.1:27500-32500 GCA_036785275.1 Cancer borealis | reverse complement strand
TTACCAATTCTCCAAAATGTAAAGGGATAGTATTCTCGGGAGGCCCCTATGAACATGTATATCTGTTTACTGTCTCAGGGAATTTCTTTAATGGTTTCCCAGTTCATCTGATTTATCTGAATTTCATCTTTACAATAGACACCGGCAAGTTTTTAACTATATTTGGGAATGGTTAGCCCGTTGCCCGGTCTAATGTTTTTTTTTCAATGGTTTGTGTGACTGCTTGTCAGGCTATTTTCAGCGACAGAGCTCCGCTTAATGGGCACCTTAATTGTTATCTTGATCTACGGTCAACTGACCGTGGAACATCTAGTGTTTGTGTAAAACAAGTTACCTCTCGCTTCCACCTCTGAACACGTGGACATTTCCACGTAGTTATTTCCACTTTCCACACAAATACATATCTTTCACCTTCCACATATATATGTTCACGACATAGACATCCTGCATTTAATGGTTTACTAGAGAGAACTAATAGGAAAATTTTTGGGATACTTCTTCATGTTGCAGGCACGCTTCAAGAATTTTCGGAAGATTGCCTTCCACATGTAGCTGCGTGTATTAATGGTTCAGTCAATGCTTCCACTGAAAAGACTCCACACTATATCGTGTATGGATCTGACAAACGTCTACCTTACAGATTAATTGCTCAACCTCGTAAACCTGTTTATAATTGTGATGACTATGCTAAAGTTCAATTTAACACTCAAGTGATACATGCCTCAGTTTTTGAAAGACTTCAAGCTTCTCGTGCTGAAATGATCAGAAAACAACATATTAGAGCCACTCCAGTGTCCATTTCCATAGGTGACTTTTGTTAAAAGAGCACCTGATCGTCAATCAAAATTAACCCCAAAATTTTCGGGTCCTTCTATTGTAACGGAAAAACTTCACAAAAATAAATTTAGAATTAAAGATAATACTTTAAACATTTCAGAAATTGTCCATGTTGATAGATTGAAGAAAGTGGATGTTCCTGTTCCGTCTCCACACCTTTCACAACCTCCCCTATCTTCCCCTCACAATTTATGGTCTTGTACCACTGTATTTGCTGTCTCGTTAGTTGTTCTGCTTGACGAGAGGGATTATGCTGACTTGACAGGGAACTGTGGAGTGGGACTTTTATGTATTATTCCGTACATTGTTTAGAGTTTGCTGACTCGACAGGGTATTGTTGAGTGGGATTTTTACCTTGTTTGATTCAGTGTATGTTTCTTGATTAAGACAGTTATTACTATTACTCTTGTTAATCTTAGCTTAGGTTTAATTTGTTTGTAGAGAGGGATTCCTTAATTTGACTGTTTTTTTCTCTCTCTCAATATCATGTTTTTGCTCTTTATGGCCCAGCGTTTTTTTTTTATAAGTTTTCCTTTTTTTACCTTTTGACCAGCGAGTTTGTGTTGGCACAATGTTGGTGTGGCCGAGCGTTCTAATAGTGAGGTTATTCCTCATTTAGCAATTATCCATTTCTCATTACTATATGTCTTTGTATGTCATTTCCGCCTTATATATTAGCCTGCGATTCATGTCGTATTTCCCCGCTCTATTTTCCCGCCGTATATATTAGTAACGTAGGCATACTTAAAGATTAGAGTATAATGTATTTCCCATTATGTTTAAACTCTATGGATTATACCTTAAGTGGTAGCTTTTGAGCATCTCCGTTCCGGTGCGACCAGCGTCACGGCAGTCACACCTGCGGGCTTGACCAATATAGACGCCTCTCTTCCTACGGCTCTTTTGTGTTTTGCTATCTTTTTGTATTTTCCCCAAATACATTTTCAAGGACTACAACCTCTGCTTACTCAACCACACCACAACATTGGAGGGAACCTGTGGGTTTGAGGGAGGTTAGACGCTTACTGAGTTAAATAATACTCTTCTAACAAATTCAAAGGGATAATACTTTAACACAATAACACAAATAAGAAAGTGAAAGAGATACACTGTAACAATGAAGCATATCTAAGGGAGAAATAAGACCATGTGGTCTGTGGCGTGAGGCACCGATACCACAGATAGAAATGGGGAAAAATTGTTATTATTAACGCTTAATCCGCCTTAAAAGGGTTTTCATTGACTTGACCGATTCAAGTGAAGGATAATTGCCTATTTTAGAACACTGGATGACTAATGATTTAGTAGATATTAAGAGATTATACGCGAGAACGTCACAGACCTGTGGGTTGGAGAGAGGTTAGACGCTTGCTAGGAGACAATGTTTGGCGGGCATGGGGAGGTGGGGGGGGGGTAGCATTTACGTTTGGGTACTTACTAAGAATTTTCTCTCATTTGATTACTATGGTCACTTGTCTATGAAATATAATATTGTTACTAGCTGATACAACATTAGTTTTGGTGTAGAAAAAAAAATACTAGAGGAATTTTGAATAACTGGGAACTCGCCGGAGTTTTGGTGCGAGGACCTGTGTTTGGGAAAGACAATAATATACTGCATCATCTTTTGTCTTATTAGGCTTATGAAAGGAAAACTAGTTACGTTAATTACTTTAAGATTGATTTTAATTTGAAGTGAATATTAATTACGTTGATATAAGTGAGTAATTTGTTTAATAGAAACTTGTTAAAGAGGAACTTTACAAGACTTTTACATTTCGAGCATTACAATTAGCGTTCGGGCATGCGAGCCTAGGGTCCCGAGTTCGAATCTTTTTATATTTGGTATTACCACCGAATGGCCAAAGATTACCCAAATTGCTGCCATACTGTCCTCAGATGGGACTACAATGTTATATGCATCCGAGGCTTTAGCAGCAATAGCCTCTCCCGTTCTTAACATTATCAAGAGAGAACGTAAAAATTCAAGGCGTCACTATAAAAATCTAAATCTGTCTCAATAACGAGCAAAAAGGCCGTCAATCTTAGCCTCTATAAAGCCTATCAGCGCCACAGGTTTGTGATGCAAAGAAAAAAAAAATTCCATTAATGCCATGTGATGCTTGTGTTCCCCTTGTTAATATTCGTTTGAATGATCGCTTACTTGAGCAAGTCCCCAAATTTCCCAAAATACGCTGCTTGATTTATTCATTGATTTATCTATTTGTTTGTATAATAACAGATATACATATTCTAAAATCTGTAATTTCAGTACCTACCTGAATGCGTTTCAGTATGGATAACTCTTGGAACAAAAAAAAAAAAAAATCGATGAACTTGTGTCACCCAAAACGGAAAATAACTAATCAAGGATGAGAATAATTTTCATTTTGAGTTAATCCTCGCTTTTGAGAACCAAGATGTTCGGCTTCCACATAAAGGGTGCCCACGAGGCCTTACGATCCAAAGCCGGATTAGGGAATTTGCAGTGCTTCATCATTCTCCACGACAGCACGACTTGAAATATAATCCCCATAATACCCTTCACGCTATTCCCTTCTCCATCCATCGTTCTTCTTTCCTTCCTTTCCTCACACCTTTTTATTGCCTCTTCTGGCAATACCTTTTACTTCTTTCTTATTTTTTTTCCTCCAATCTACCTCTCTTCCCTTGCCGCTTAAATTTTTTTTTTCTTCAATATATATATTTACTATAACTGTGACCGGGACGACCGGGCGGGACCACCGTGAGGCCAATCAGGAAATACCATCCCCAGACGATGGCCTGGTCCTCCTCTCCGCCTTCACTTACCGTGCTTGGATCCCTAGCATACCCCCTCCTTCTCCTTCTTCTTCTCCTCCTCCTCCCCCTCCTCTTCCTCCTCCTTCTTCTCCTCCTCTTCTTCCTCCTCCTCCTCCTCCTCCTCCTCCTCCTCCTCCTCCTCGAAACAAGCGATTGAAAATATCAATGCAACGTACATCCAGCTAAAAATAAACTCGCGTAAAATAACAATCGGTCTCATTTATAGACCCCCAGCACAGTCACATTCAATCGACGATAAACTTTACGAACAACTTGCAGAAATTAATTGTGAAAACCAAAGTATAATATTCGGTGATCTTAATTTATCTGTCACTAAATGGGGATGTCCTCTCACTTCACACTCCGGACACGATCGCTGCGTAAACCTACTAGAAAGCTCTTTTCACCAGCATGTCGAACACCCAACTCGAGGAAATAATATTTTAGACATTATCCTTTCAACCGAACAAAGCCTGGTCAACAACGTTACTGTAGGATGCAAATTTAGCACGAGCGATCACAGGGTGATTTCATATAACATTGAAATGGAGAAACCTAAAATAATAGAAAATAAAGAAAAAGTACCAGATTATAGAAGGGCAGACTTTAATAAATTTAGAAGGTCTCTAGCAAGCTGCGATTGGAATCATTTATTGAATCATGACGATATAAACACTGCGTGGCAAGTATTTACGAACAAATTAAAACAAACGGTAAAATCCTGTATTCCACTACGTAACAGACGTAAAATTCAAAACAGCAAATCTAAATGGTGGAACAGCGAAATTAGAAACAGCCTTCTGGCCAAAAAGCGTGTGTATCAAAAATATAAAACA
Organism: Cancer borealis; assembly: GCA_036785275.1. NCBI lineage: Eukaryota > Metazoa > Arthropoda > Malacostraca > Decapoda > Cancridae > Cancer > Cancer borealis. The sequence continues at coordinate 28,025 of JAXIVD010004359.1, read as the reverse complement.
ACAAAGGATATTAACGACAAGCTTGAACACGATACAATACGTCGTATCACTAAAAGGCTGATAAAGCAAAGTAAACAAAATGTCGAACTTCATGTAGCAAACTCGTGCAAATTGAATCCTAAAGAATTTTATAGTTATATTAGAAAAAAGAAAGTACTCACCTCAACTATTGGTCCTCTATCGACAGCCAACGGAGAATACACCGAAGACGAATTTGTTATGGCTACTATGCTAAATTAGTAATTTGCGTCAGTTTTCACTGATGAAAACAATTTATCGAACCTTCCCACTCCCCGGGTGTATAATAATAATACCTACTTGAATTCATGCGCATTCCATGAAAACGATATACTAAGTGCGATCAATAACCTGAAAACTAACAAGACACCCGGTCCAGACCAGATCTCACCGAGAATATTAAAGGAGGCCAAAAATGAGCTCGTCAAGCCACTTTGCATTATATTCAATAAATCAATATCAACTGGCAGAGTCCCTCGAGACTGGAAATTGGCGAACGTCACTCCG
>JAXIVD010004359.1:0-22500 GCA_036785275.1 Cancer borealis | reverse complement strand
TTGGAAAATGTTGTAAGTAGGCATACCTGTAGGAATTTTAACACTTCATGCCTCCGGGGAGAGCGCTTCCTCCCCCAGCGCCAGAGAGAGGGAGAGAAACTACCATCTCTGCCCCGACACTGGGCGAGGTACTGCTCTCGCATTTCCCTCATGCTGGGGCACTTGACCAGCAAGTGTCGCACAGTCAGGGGAACTCAACAGTCATCACAGTAGGGCTCAACTCTCCGGGACATGAGGAAACCGTGGGTGAGGCGGGTATGCCCCGTTCGTAGACGGGCCAATGTCGTCTCACGGCAGCCATCTCAGATGTGCGCATAAGATCAGGGGCTCACAGCCCTTGCGGTAATTGCATCCATCTTGGAGGTGGCTCTATTGGCATTCCATCTCTCTTGTCATACTATATTAATAGCAGATCGAATTGTGCTAGCTCATCTGCCTCCTCGTTCCCTTTCACAGACACATGGGCTGGTACCCAACAAAAAGAAATTCTGTGCCCACGATGGGCTACCAGTACGAGCCAGTTAAAAAAGTCTGAGACTATTGGGTGTGCATTATTAAAATCCTCAAGGGCTGACAAAGCTGCTTTGGAATCAGTAAAAATAACAAAACCCCCAACATCCAAGATAAAAAGTGATCTTATCGCTACTAAAATGGCCCACAGCTCTGCGGTAAAATTTGATGTAAAGGGGGGTAGATTGCCGCACCGGGTAGAATCAGGAAAGACAGCTCTAAATCCAAATGCTTTTTTGAAATCGATGAAAGTGCAAATGACAAAGGTTTTTCGTTTGTTGAGGTTGGTGTCCAGGAAACTGATGAGGCAGTGTGTGGTGTGTGGTGCCAAACTGCCGCGCGTCAACTCCAAGTGCAAGATCGTCGTAAACCCAATCAGCCACGAAGCTCTCGCACAGGAGACTGAGCAGCGGAGTGATGACAATGGGGCGTAGGTCGTTGAAAATGGCGGGGCTGGTGGTTTTACCTATGGTAGTGATTTAGGAAGTCTTCCAGGTGGATGGGCACTTGGACTGTTCAAATGAGGCGATAATTATGGATGTAAGATGAGTGGCTATTTCAGCTGAGAATTCTTTGATGAGGCGCATAAGCAGGTCTGAGGGGGTGGTAGATCTTCTGGTTTTGAAGTCTTGAAATCTTTTGTGAACTTCGAACTGGTTAACAACTGGAGGGAGGGTTGCGTGCTGGCAGGTAGGAGGGGAGAAGGGTGGGATCCAGGGGGGGGTAGCTGTTGGCATTTCGAGGCGAAGTGGGTATTAAGAGCCTCGGCCGCTTTTCCCGAGGTCAAGTGTCTGGTGCACGGGAACGAGCCGTACTTTGTCAAACCACTGACGTGGCTGTAGGTTTTGAAGTTTGCTGGTGTAGAATGTTTTTTTTGCTTGTTTGATTTTTCTGATTACTGTGTTTCGCAATGATCTGTAGATGGTTATGTTATGGGATCTGAATGCTGTGTCACGTTCTTGCATAAGACGTTTGATGCGTCCTGTTATCCATGACAGATCTGACGGGTGTAAATCTGTTGTATTTATTTAATTAAAATCACCACATATGATGAGTTTGGAAGATGCGTACTGGACACGTAGCAGGTCAGAGGTGTGGGTGAGGTGGTCTAATGTGAGGAAATGTACTACACCAGCCGGCTATAACATCTACGCTCTGCCGGCCTCGTTAAACTACGCCCTGCCGGCCTAGTTAAGCCGGCCGGCCTCGTTAAGTCTGCCGGCCTCGTTCCAGCCCCTGGCTCCTCCTCCTCCCGTGTACCCGGGGGTTCCGAGGTTACTTCTCAGCCTGGCTGGCCAAGCCGGACAGACACCAGCTCACCGCCACTCAGTGCACACCTCGCCTCCGCTACCTCAAGCTGGATCATCGTCTTACCGGGAAAGCTGCGGGTCTGGGCTACTTGCTGCTGCTCCCCCTTTGGCTACTGGCTGATCTGTCGCCACTACTATCTCCCCATTGCACTCCAACTTCTAGACTTCACTTCCCCGGCCTTTTGTTGAGTGGATTATCACCGGTGCATCCAACCCCGGTGACTCAGCGGGCCAACCCTTGCACACAACAGTGGTTTGATTGTTTTGTGGTCATTTTGTTTTTACATTTGGTATTAATATATTCACCCTACTTTTTGTGCTGTTTTCCTCTCCAAAGGACTATTAGGGCATTCCTGGCTAACATCTTAAATTTGAGGGCGAGAGATCGTGGCCTCCCGTTTTTCCCTCACATGTGGCGACCTCGCCAGGATGCTTGCCCTTGGACATATGTGACTAATTGTTTAATCTACTGTTCCAGTCCCTTAGAAGGATTACCGCTTTGAAGTTGCCTTGAGCGCACACTCACTGTCTGAGGCCCGGAAGTGAGTTCCTTACAGACGTCCTTTCCTGTAAGTTGATGTTTTGCATACCTTCTGAGTAATTTATTTTGTAATTACTTCAGTGTCTAGACTGGCAGATTTTCTACAGTCTCATTACTGCCGTTCAAGTTGTCTTTGTCGGCTTTTGCGAGGTGTTGGTTTTATTATATGTTCTGGATTGTTTTGGTAATTCTTTGGGTATTTGTTTTTCTTCTGTTATTTTTTTTTGTTTGGGTTGTATTTGTCTTTACCATGGCTTCCTTCGAGGAACTCAAGAAGCAGGCTATTGATTTGGGCCTCTCAGGAACAGACGTTGGACAATATGTCATCCAGCAGCAGTCCTACGAGCGAGAAGAACGAGCAGCCGAGCGACGAGCACGGAAGGAAGAAGAGGAACTGGAACGACAAGAACGAAAGGAAGAAGCGGAGCGACAAGAAAGGTTAGAACTTGCTCGTCTTGCAGCTGAAACTGAACGAATGCGTCTGTCCGCGCAAGGTAAGCCTGACACTCTTACCATCCCTGAGGCAGCTGCTCGTCCTCGATTTCCAGTGTACCAGGACGGAGAAGATATCGCTACCTATCTCACTCGCTTTGAGAGAGTAGCAGAGCTGTTACAGCTCGACGTGGGTACGTATGCTGTCAGGTTAGGGTGTCTGTTGACAGGAAAGGCTGCAGAATTGTATGTCTCCCTCTCTCCTGAGATTACCAGTGATTACGACGCGCTTAAGAAGTCTTTGCTGGCAGGATTCAAGAAGACTTCAGACGGATATCGCCTCGACTTCCGCAGTGCCAAGATTAGAGACGGAGAAAATTATACCCAGTTTGCTGTTCATTTGACTCGTCTATTCCAGAGCTGGTTGGAGGTTTCTAGCGTTCAGGAAGACTTTGATTCCTCAAAAAACTTCATGGTACTGGACCAGTTCTTGGCTTCTTTGAGTCCTGACCTCCGTACTTTTATTAAAGAACACAGACCCTCGTCTCTCGACAGCGCAGTCCAGTTAACTGATAATTGGACCTCTGCACACCCCTCTAATAGATCTTCTGCCAAGTCTGCTCCACGACCCTTGAAGCCCACGTGGAAGACTTCACCACCAGTTCCCCCGTCATCCACACCGACTACTTCCTCCACCATCAAGTGTCATGGCTGTGGTGAGTTAGGCTACATCAGGCCCCGGTGTCCCAAGAATCCACGGGCCTTCAAAGAGAATCCTCCATCTCAACCCTTCACGGTAGGATTTTGCCTCTCTGAGCACCGTGTTCCTCGACCCCTTGTTGCAGGTACTGTTAATGGCTCTTGGACCTCTTCCATCTTTAGGGACTCTGGGTGTACCTGCATTGTCGTTGCAGACGAAGTGCTTCCTGATGCCGACCTCACCAACTGCCGCCGGTGTCAAGTGGCCGACTACCTGGGGCGGATTGACATCTTCCCGGTCCTCCACTGTTACATCAGTTGTCCCTACTTTGAGGGCTGGACTGACGTAGTCCGGGCTCCTATCAAGTTTGCCAGTGTCTTGATTGGTGATGTCCCTGGGGTACGGGTTCCTAAGGAGCCATACCCTACCTTCGACTACGGTGATCGGTCTCCAGCTTCTGAACCAACTTTGGCTTCCAACGATATTGCACCTCCAGTCCAGGGCTTTGCCAAGTCAGCCCCTGTCTACCCGGACTCTCTAGCCTCTTCTACTTCCCCACAGGTATGTGTAGTGGAAACTCGAGCCTCGACGGCTAGGATGAAGCGCCTTCATCCCCTTCATCTTCCTGATATCCAGCCACTGTCTGTCACCCCTGAGGTGTTTGCTCGTCTCCAGATGTCATACGATACACTGACTATCGCACGAGCCAAGGCTGCAACAGGAGAAATCGACCAAGTTCGGAACAACTCCACCTTCCAGTTCCTCTTACACGAAGGACTCCTCTACAGGAAGTGCCTCACTTCACGGCGTCTAGAAAAGGTGGGAAAGTTATGTTTGGTCGTTCCACGTAAGTGCCGGCTTATTGTGTTAAATGTAGCACATGAGAACCCTTTAGCTGGTCACTATTGCCATTGCAAAACGGAACAAAAAGTCACAGACCAATTTTTCTGGCCTGGGATGGGTACTGACATCAGGGTACACTGCCGTTCCTGTGACAAGTGCCAGCGCTTCTCTCAAAAGGGGCGAGTGAGACCAGCTCCCCTTCAGCCTATGCCCATCGTTACCGAGCCCTTTGCTCGTGTTGTCATCGACCTAGTTGGACCACTCTCCCCGTCTTCCTCCGCCGGACACAGGTATATCCTAACCCTCATCGACTTTTCCACAGGCTTCCCTGAAGCCCTGCCACTAAAAGATGTTGACTCGATCTCAGTGACTGAAGCTCTTCTCACCATCTTCTCCCGAGTTGGCATCCCTCGTGAAGTCCTGTCCGATCGTGGAACCCAATTCACTTCAGCTCTGGTGCAGGAGTTACATCGACTACTGGGGGTCAAGCCGATCTTCATCACGCCTTATCACCCTAGTGGCAACGGTCGCATTGACAGACTGCACGGTCCCCTGAAAGCCATCCTGAGAAAGCTCTGCAGCGAGAAACCACGTGAGTGGCACAGGTATTTAACTCCTACTCTGTTTGCCCTCAGAGAAACTCCCAGTGACAGGACGGGTTTCTCGCCCTTCGAGCTGCTCTATGGTCGCAGCGTCCGTGGTCCCCTTTCCGTGTTACGCGACCTTTGGGGGGACAAGACCCTTCAACAGGACGAGCGGACCAGCTTCCAGTACGTTTTGGAGCTACTGGATAAACTGGAGGAATGTAGCAAGATCGCCGCCCAGAACGCTGAAGTCAGCCGCCGCCTCTATAAGACTTACTTCGACCTCAAGTCTCAAGGTAGGACTTTCGAGCCAGGAGATGAGGTGCTTGTACTTCTACCCAGTGACACCAGCAAGCTCCTTGTATCCTGGAAGGGGTCCTACAGGATCCTACAGAAAAGAGGTAAAGTTGACTATCTCGTTGATCTTCCCAAAGGACCTAAAATCTTCCACATCAACATCCTGAAAAAGTACCACCGCAGAGCCCAAGTTCAGTGTGTACAGGTCCTGGATAAAGTTACCACACTAGAAGCACTCTCGGCACCTGGGAAAGATGGATCCGCCGTCATCGAGAAGCCGCTTCCCAGTGAAATTTTTCAGCTCCCGACGACAGAGTTTCTCAGAGGCCCCTACTACCGGAAAGCCTCAGGTAGGAGAATCCCTCACCTTGGGCCAACACTTCAGCATTAAAGATCTCCTAGGGGGATTTGCTGATGTTTTTTCAGATGTTCCAGGTCACTGCACTACCTTGGAACACGACATCACTCTCACCACGACCGACCGAGTCCAAGCCAAGATTTATCCGGTCCCCGTCCATCTTCAACCTTCTTTCAGACAAGAAGTTGAGACTCTTCCAGCAAGGAATCATCCAGCACTCGTCCTCTCCTCATTGTTCTCCTGTTGTTATGGTAAGAAAACAGAACAATTCGTACAGAATGGCTATTGACTATCGTCAATTGAATTCCATTACAGTTTTTCATGCTGAAACCATCTGCAACATTACCGAGGACCTGCATAAATTCTCAGGATCTAAGTATTTCAGCGAGTTGGATCTGTGCAAGGCGTATTACCAGATACCTCTTACAGATAAGACCAAAGCTCTCACAGCTTTTCCAACCATCTGGGATTAATGGAGTTTTGCCGCATGCCCTTCGGTCTCTCTACTGCCTGTGCTACTTACATACGCCTCATGCGCATTGTGCTCGCTGGGCTCTCTAACGTCTCCTTCTACTTCGAAAATATTTTTGTTTATTCAAAGGACTGGTCCACGCATCTAGAAGCTCTCCGAGGAGTCCTGGAACGGTTGAGGGAACATCATCTCATCGTCAAGCCATCCAAGTGTTGTTTTGGAGTCTCCTCTATTCGTTACCTCGGATTCATCGTCGACAGGACGAATCTTCGACCTCAACATGACAAGACCAAGGCCATCACCACCATGCTTCCACCTACTAGCAAGAAACTTCTCAAAGCTTTCCTTGGGCTTGTCATTTTATCTCATGTTTATCCCGCAGGCAGCTGAATACACCGGCCCTTTGTCCGATTTACTCAAGAAGACTGTTCCCGAACCCTTGGCTTGGAGTGAAGACTTGTTGGCGCGGTTCAAACACCTTAAGGCTACGTTGGTTTCGCCACCAGTGCTCCGTCTGCCGAACCCGGATCTGGTTTTCGTTCTGAGGACCGATGCCTCCAGCCGCGGGATTGGAGCAGTCCTTCTGCAGTACTACAGCGACTGTCCCCATCCCGTCGCCTACGCCAATCGGAAGTTACTCGACCGTGAAACAAGGTACTCCACGATCGAACGGGAGTGCCTTGCAGTCGTCTTCGCCGTCAACAGGTTTGACTTCTACCTTCGCGGTAAGGAGTTTATTTTAGAGGTGGATCACAAGCCTCTGTTGTACCTGTCAACCTTCAAAGGAAAGAACGATAGACTACTTCGTTGGGCTTTGTCTCTTCAAGTATACAAATTCCGAGTCGTTCATGTGGCAGGAAAAGATAATTTGGGTGCTGACCTACTGAGCAGGTCTTAACTCTTTGTTTTAAATCTACTTCCAGCAGATTCTTGTTTGGGGGGCCGTGTGAGGGATATGTACTACACCAGCCGGCTATAACATCTACGCTCTGCCGGCCTCGTTAAACTACGCCCTGCCGGCCTAGTTAAGCCGGCCGGCCTCGTTAAGTCTGCCGGCCTCGTTTCAGCCCCTGGCTCCTCCTCCTCCCGTGTACCCGGGGGTTCCGAGGTTATTTCTCAGCCTGGCTGGCCAAGCCGGACAGACACCAGCTCACCGCCACTCAGTGCACACCTCGCCTCCGCTACCTCAAGCTGGATCATCGTCTTACCGGGAAAGCTGCGGGTCTGGGCTACTTGCTGCTGTTCCCCCTTTGGCTACTGGCTGACCTGTCGCCACTACTATCTCCCCATTGCACTCCAACTTCTAGACTTCACTTCCCCGGCCTTTTATTGAGTGGATTATCACCGATGCACCCAACCCCGGTGACTCAGCGGGCCAACCCTTGCACACAACAGTGGTTTGATTGTTTTGTGGTCATTTTGTTTTTACATTTGGTATTAATATATTCACCCTACTTTTTGTGCTGTTTTCCTCTCCAAAGGACTATTAGGGCATTCCTGGCTAACATCTTAAATTTGAGGGGCCACCCGTTTTTCCCTCACATCTAACAACAGTTGTTTAGTGGTGCATCGAAGTGGGTGGTAGATAACAGAGCAGATAGGGGGGCATGAGAAGTACCCACAGCAACTCCAGTACTTCAACACCCGCAGGTGAAGGGGAGAGGTCATTATGGCATATTAAGACGACAACACCACCTCGCTTGCTTATGCGAAGCTGGTGGAAGAGGGTATAGATGGGTATATGTATTGTGCCAGCGTGGATCTGCCAAGCCTCTGATATGGTTACAATACCTGGAGTAAGTGTAGTGATGACTGTGTATAATTCATCTAGTTTGTTGCTTAAGGAGGTGACGTTTGAGGAGGTGTGTGTGTGTGTGTGTGTGTGTGTGTGTGTGTGTGTGTGTGTGTGTGTGTGTGTGTGTGTGTGTGTGTGTGTGTGTGTGTTTATGTATGTTTGTTTATATGTGGCCTATGATGGAATTACACATGATCAAGTTCTCAACAGATTTGCCTACTTTTTCATTCTTCATACGTACAGATAACACGCTCTCAGCCCTATAGTTTTATTAATTAGTAGTTCAGAACATGAGTAAGGTTCACACTTTATATTGATTACGACGAGTGATGGGATACAGTTTAATTGATAGCTCAACTGCTTTTAATGTAACCGCTAATTAATACGTTATAATCATGTTCACTACCACCACCAACACACCTACAGGAGCAGATATACATGTGGCATACTGTAATTAAACCACTGATCTCCTACTGCACGTAAAATTAAGTTAATGATTGGCTAATTGGACTCGACGAATTACTTATCAAATTGTTTCTGGTGAAAAGGCAACTTCCATAATCACCTTTATAACAACCAATTAATTTAATCAACAGAAAAAAAAAATTTCAAAATTTGTACTGTAAGCATACAACATCTGAACAACCGTTAATTTTGATGAATAAAATTACGACCTGATATGCAATATCAAGCCAAGCCAAGCCAAGCCAAGCCAAGGCAAGCTCCGGCGGGATTCAAACTCGGGTCATCAAGCTCTCCGCTCCCGTGCTTTGACCACTCGGCCATCGAGGAACGAATAAACAATTTGTTCTTCCCACTGACTCTCATTACCAAAATTGGGGAAATTTGTTTCTCTCTTGAATTTGAATATCCTGAAGAGAGGGCAGTATCTGTGTTCTGTGAGCCAAGCTAACTTTTGTAGTCCCCATGTTCTAATGTCTTAATTCACGTAATAAGTAGATTCACGAAATACTTCAGGGACAGTTGAGCTCGGTACTCGTTATGCGAGTCTTTCTAAAAAGTCAAATGCACAGGAGATGGTAGTGAAATGATAAGGCAAATATACATTAGTGGAAACGATAATGCTTAAAAAAGTAATGAAAAACGGTGATGTTGCAGATGAAAAATTAATATAGAGAAATTTTTAAGAAGTTTATTTTCTTGAGAATAATTAGAAAGTTGGAGGTGTTACAACCTATGTAGACTTGATAGCCACTATGACCTCTTCCTTAGCAAAACAACAGAGATCATCCACGATCAGCACCTCATCTGGTTTTAGAGGATGACCCTTCTGAGATGGAGTGAGCGTTGCAGTACTGAAGAGGGAGGGAGTTCGTAGCAGGGTTGAGATTATTGCTGTCGAATTGACGACACATGTATTGTGAGAAGATCTCAATGTAACTACAGAACACACACACACACAAACACAAACACACACACACACACACACACACACACACACACACACACAAACACACACACACACACACACGCACACGCACACGCACACGCGCACACACAATTATCGGTTATAACGCTTGATTATTTGATCATTCTAACGCATATAAAAATATGGTGAGAAATGTAAAACGATATGTTTTAGTCCATATTTTTTTTTAGCATTTTGCAAGCCAGTATGATTATCAACATTTTATCTATGTAAATAAGAAAGTGCCACAATATAATTCATATATTGTGAAGGATATTTTTTCTAATATCATGAGGCCAAGAGAGCCGCCAGCCAGAAAGCTCCTGTGTATCACCCGTTATGCACCGGCTTCGTCGAGAGAGAGAGAGAGAGAGAGAGAGAGAGAGAGAGAGAGAGAGAGAGAGAGAGAGAGAGAGAGAGAATCAGAATTTATTTCCATTGTTACAATGGTTATTCCTTTAGCATCATTCAGATTATACTTCTACAGTAGAGAGTAGTCAAATGTGATTAAAGTATGTAATGTATGTTAAAAATATGACATTATATAACATAAAATATCAGTAAAATATAATGAAATTGATTACTTAAAACAGTAAAATGATAATAAACTTTACATGTACAATAAAAAAACGATGAAACTGAAAAAAAACTACATCAAGAATTTATGGCGTAGTGGATACATTTTAAAACAACATTGAAGGGAGGGTATAGAATTTGCTTCCTTTACGTCACTTGGAAGGTTATTTCAGAAAGAAGGCCCAGCCACCTGAAGGGACTACAGAGCTCTCTCTCTCTCTCTCTCTCTCTCTCTCTCTCTCTCTCTCTCTCTTTCTCTTTCTCTCTCTCTCTCTCTCTCTCTCTCTCTCTCTCTCTCTCTCTCTCTCTCTCTCTCTCTCTCTCTCTCTCTCTCTCTCTCTCTCTCTCTCTCTCTCTCATCCCACACAATTTTCCTAAAAAAATATTTCTTCCGTGTTAGCCTTCTCGTTCCACTCCCCAAACTCTTCGTCTTTATCGTCAACACCATCATCGTCATCGTCGTCGACGTGGTCAATGTCGTCGTCCTCCTCTTCCCCTTCCTGATGTAGCTATTGCTTTTAATGTTGCTGTGTTTGTCGTTGTTGCTGTTGTTGTTGTTGTTGTTGTTGTTGTTGTTGTTGTTGTTGTCACTGTTGTTGTTATAATTATCATTGATGTTTTTGGCAATGTTGCTATTATTGTTGGTGTTGTTTACTGTTGTTGCTATAATTCATATTGTAACTCCTTCTTTTTCTTCCTCATTTCCACCTCGTCCCATTCTCGCTTTCATAGTCTTCTTCCTTCTAATCTTTACAAATCTGATAATTTTCTACCTCCTTATTCTCTCTTTTTCGTCCTCTACCTCCTTTATATCAATTATTCATTAAAAAAAATCACATACTTATTCGGCTTCCAATAACCTGGATTATAGTGGTCCAAGTTAATTAAAATTCATCCCAGATCAATTATACATACAAGTCTTCCTAATGATCAATTGCACTTTCTTTCTCCTGATTAAAAGTGAAAGTTTGATCATTATATTTTACTGACTTTGTGATCAATGGATGCACACAGTCTTATGTTCTAACCTATTGAACTCCTGATATGTTCCTGAGGTTGTAACAAAATATCACCAACCACACTTTCATAGCTCAACAACTACCTAGAGATAAATAACCTGCCGAACATAGATTAGATCAATGCCACCAGAACAACGATTACAAGCGTGGCACATGTGTGTGTGTGTGTGTGTGTGTGTGTGTGTGTGTGTGTGTGTGTGTGTGTGTGTGTGTGTGTGTGTGTATATTTGTTAATTGTGTGGAGAGAGAGAGAGAGAGAGAGAGAGAGAGAGAGAGAGAGAGAGAGAGAGAGAGAGAGAGAGAGAGAGAGAGAGAGAGAGAGAGAGAGAGAGAGAGAGAGAGAGAGAGAGAGACTGTCTGACCACTTCATTACAAGGGTTTATTTAATGCCTACAAACCATTTTGTCAGAGATGAATGTGGTACGGTCCTGCCGCACATGTGGTTCCTGGTGTATGATGGACGAGGGTACCGCTCAACGAGCAGTGACTCTTCCTTGCATGTGGCAAACCATAAATACCTTAATATATACGAAAAAAGTACTGCAGTACTAAAGGTTCTTGTGAAGTTCTTAGTGATGGAACAAAATCCCTTGATCTATTTACTAACTTCAGTGTTTACCGTTGCTAGCCTTTTTACAGAGAAGGGGTTTGATGAACTGATAGTGACGTGCATAAAACTCTAGGATATATATTTGGTTCTTTTTGATGGATGAAGCCAAGCTGAAAGTTGCTGATAATACTGATTCAATTATCACTTACTTCCTAGGCAAGTCTTAGAATTTTTTATTTCTTTGTAGTCCAATGTGCTTCGTGATGTCTCTCAATACCTTAGTGATGCTTTATCTGTTACTATTAGCTGCTTATAGAGATTGGTGTTAGTGTTTCTCTCTCTCTCTCTCTCTCTCTCTCTCTCTCTCTCTCTCTCTCTCTCTCTCTCTCTCTCTCTCTCTCTCTCTCTCTCTCTCTCTCTCTCCCTCCCTCCAAATTTATTCTCTGAGACAAGTTTCTTCCCTCCACAGATATACGTGGTGGCTCGCAGTGTTGTGTTGCCGTAAAGTGTTGTGTCGTGTTTTGCCACTTGTGTTTTACCGAGTGAAAAACTCTACGCCAGGAACACCTCAAGATGGCGGCCTTTATTGCCAAACAGATGATGGGGAGTCAACTCAATGCTGTTAAAGGTAAGTCAACTATTGGCAGCCTTGTTCTATATTCTTCTTATCTGCAACGTTCTATAACCAAATGTGAGACCGCGCATTTCAACTCTGCTTTGTCTGTCTATATGAGTGGCAACGCGAGTTAATATTAAAATCTAAGTCCGTAGGTGACCAGTAAGGTACAGGAAAATTTTCGCACATGTAGTACAAGACCCTACTAAGGATTAATATAACACGAGGCAAAAGTGCAGCTACAGCCTGCTCTCTAAAGACAACTTCTACTACTACCTAAATAACATTACTACACCTTACACTTTTACATTCTCTTCAACTCAATCTCCTACTGTCTTCTTTATAGGGTCTGGCAACAAACGGGATTTTTTTTAACGTATTTTTGTTTTTCCTTACTCAGTACCCATGCAATGTAAGAAAAAAAATGTTTACCATCTACATCCACCATACTGCTGGTACTGTGACTGCTGTGTAATAGTGTATATGAAAACACAAAAAAAGTTTTACTGAAGGAACATGTGCATATTTTAATGTTATGTTAATGCTCTTCATAAAATTCAGTAAAAATTTTGGAATATGACTTCATGGGTCTTTATAAAAAGCATATTTACCTCAACGTTTTATCATAGATACATTGCTTCTTCGTGCACTGTTTCCTATCTGTCCACGTATCTACATGCAGACACCATTCCATATTAGTAACTTGGGAGTTGACATTAAAACAAATTGCCATTTTCATATGTGTGTTACACGTGCATAATATGGAAAAGCGGCGACTGACCTATTGTAGGAATTTTAACACTTCATTCCGGGGGAAGAGCGCCTCCTCCCCCAGCGCCAGAGGGAGGGAGAGAAACTCCCATCTCTGCCCCGAACACTGGGCGAGGTACTGCTCTCGCAATTCCCTCATGCTGGGGCACTTGACCAGCAAGTGCCGCACAGTCAGGGGAACTAAGCAGTCATCACAGTAGGGCTCAACTCCCCATGATATGAGGAAACCGTGGGTGAGGTGGATATGATCCGTCCGTAGACGGGCCAATGCCGTCTCACGGCAGCGACCTCAGACGTGCGTATAAGACCAGGGGCTCACAGCCCTTGCGGTAATTGCACCCATCTTGGAGGTGGCTCTATTGGCATTCCATCTCTCTTGCCATACTATATTAATAGCAGATCGAATTGTGGGAAACCGGTCTCTGTGTGGGACGGGGCAGGGAGTGACTTGACGAGAGGCGCCGGTCTTAGCTAGCTCATCTGCCTCCTCGTTCCCTTTCACAGGCACATGGGCTGGTACCCAACAAAAAGAAATTCTCTGCCCACGACGGGCTGCCAGTACGAGCCAGTTAAAAATGTCTGAGACTATTGGGTGTATATTATTAAAATCCTCAAGGGCTGACAAAGCTGCTCTGGAGTCAGTAAAAATAACAAAACCCCCAACATCCAAGGTAAAAAGTGATCTTATCGCTACTAAAATGGCCAACAGCTCTGCGGTAAAAATTGATGTAAAGGGGGTAGACTGCCGCACCGGGTAGAATCAGGGAAGACAGCTCCAAATCCGACGCCTGTATCGGATTTGGAACTGTCAGTAAAAATGGGCGTGCAACCCTCATGTACGGAGGCATGATCGATGAAAAAAGTCCTCGCACCATGCACCGACATAGCACTCTTGTTAGCCGGCATGTAACGGCAATACGATACTGCCAGCAGCTTCCACGGCCGGACATGCAATAATCGTGGGACAACTATGGCAGGGCGAGGAAGGGACGTCACGAGCCCGAAAGTCAAAACGTGCGGATGCTAGATGAAAGTGGCGTCCCGTGAAGTGTCCGTCACAGCACTAAGTGGGATCACCATAGAGACTTTGGCATCTGAACTACAAACGTGCCGTCTGAGTCTGACGGTGAAGGTTAGGTAACACTCCTGCATCCACGATCAGACTGGGGATTGGGCAAGACCGAAAGGCCCCCGTCGCCAGTCTGATTCCACCGTGATTCAGAGCTGAGAGTACGAAGGCGAAGGGATGTGGCTGAAGCGTAGACTTGGGAACCGTAATCTAACTTCGACAGAATGAAAGAGTAATATAAACGGAGGAGAATGGTGCGGTCAGCTCCCCGAGACACATGGGAAAGAAAATGGAGCAGAGACATCCGCCGCTGGCAAACAGCTTTCAGGTCCCGCAGGTGTGGCAACCAAGTAAGGCGTCTGTCAAGTATTAAGCCTAAGAATCGAGTCGTTTCGACGACTGGCAGTCTTCTGCCATAGAGATATAAATCTGGATCCCTAAACTCATTTCTGCAACTGTCTTTGTGGTGAAAAATTTAAAACCATGACTATCGGCCCAACGAGTGACCTGGCCAAAAGCCAACTGGATGTGTCGTTCGGCCACATCGAGAGGAAGCCTAGGAGAGGGAAAAGTCATCAGCGTATAGCGTGCATCGAAAGTCCCGGTGGACGCACTCGGTAATGCTATTGATGGCAACGCTGAATAGAGTGACACTGAGGACACTACCTTGGGGGACTCCTGGTAGACGACCACTGTTCTACCCCTTTACCTATCAATAGTGGTGTTCCATATGGTTTTGTCCTATCACCCACTCTATTCCTATTATTCATCAATGACCTTCTCAATCTTATTCAGTGTCCTATCCACTCATGTGCTGATGACTCTACCTTACACCTCTCCATGTCTCTCTCCAGACACCAAAACCAGAAACAAGTAAATGACTCACGTGGAGACGCCACAGAGCGCCTAACTTATGATCTTTCCTTAATTTCAGATTGCTGCAAAGAAAACCTTGTGTTGTTCAATGCCTCAAAAACTCAATTTCTTCATCTATCCACTCGACAAAATCTTCTCTACAACAATTCCCTCTATTTCGATGACACATCTGTCGCGCTCTTCTACATTGAACATCTCACTGGAGTGTAAGGTGCCTTTTATCTGCATTACAATGTGATCAGGGAAACTTACAATAGTTGGTTTGTTGCAGCTATAGCAGCTTAACACTTTGACTGACCTGTAGACAAGAAATTGAGTGGTAACATTCCAATGTTTGATGTGACAAACTCCTGCGAAATATTATTTTTTTCTTCTTCAGTTTGTCGTGTTCTTTCTACAATACACACAGACGACAAGCTAATGATTCTGAAAAGAAATTGGCGGGGAAACGCCCATCACAAAAATTGCATTTAAAAAATCGCATTTAGGTCACATCTTTGTTGTAGTTTCACTATATAAAGGGAGAAAGGATGCACATTCAGGTAATTATAATTATTGAGCATAGGGTTAGCGGCAGATAAACAGCGTTAATCTAAGTCGTAAGATATTAATGAGGTCGGTCTAAACAAGCATTTAAGAATAGTTCCATTTAAACAAATTTACTTTAAGCATTCTTTGTTCATTAATATTTAAATGAAACGAGAGAGAGAGAGAGAGAGAGAGAGAGAGAGAGAGAGAGAGAGAGAGAGAGAGAGAGAGAGAGAGAGAGAGAGAGAGAGAGAGAGAAGAGAAGAGAGAGAGAGAGAGAGAGAGAGAGAGAGAGAGAGAGAGAGAGAGAGAGAAGAGAGAGAGAGAGAGAGAGAGAGAGAGAGAGAGAGAGAGAGAGAGAGAGAGAGAGAGAGAGAGAGAGATGCAAGGATAATAAAGAATGCAATGGAGGAAAATTGTCCTTAAGAAAAGAAAAAAAGGAGGGAATGATGAGAATGGATGAGAAAAAAGGGTCGTTTAGAAGTGCTGTCGGAAGCGGAACCCATCATTAAGGCTCGTGCCTCCTGCCAAGTATTGTTAGCGAGCAATGATCCGACAGGAAGAGAAGAAAAGGGGAAAAAAGAAGGAGGAGACAGAGAAGACAGAGGTGAAAGTGAATGAGATTGTGAAGTAGAAAATAATGGATAAAAACGGAAGGAAAGAAAGGTACGAAGGTGTAATACATTAATAGAGAATAAAAGGTTAGATGAAAAGCGTAGAATAAAGACTTTCCGAGCGTTTCTTTTTAATGGATATAATCGGTCACAAAATTTTCGACGCTTTGACTTGCAGCTAGTCAATAAAATTCTCAAAATAACGGCTGAAAAAGACTTGTCCATCAGACAAGATAATCCAAGTGGAAAGCAAAAAAAAGTGGATAGTAATTGCAATGAATACATTACAAAAGTTAACATTAATTGATACAAAGGAAAGAGAAAGAAAAAAGTAATACGAAGGAAAAGCGAGACGCAATAATCAAGTTTGATGCTGAGATTCACTATTGGCTGGTTTTTGGTTGACTGAGCGAGAAACAATTCTTTTTTCCTTTCATTTATTCCATTCCAAGACGCCTTCGTCAGCCTATTCTCCAGACTATTGGGTCTGCCATAGGTCCTGAAAGAGGCTGCAAACCACTCTCTATTTAATTTCTCTTGTAAGATCCGTAACAAGCTGAAAGCGACCACATATTTTCGTACCATACCTGGTACCAGCCCATCCCTTTATCTACTCCCACATATTGACTCGCCCCTCACGTCCCTTTGGAAAAGGAGGGTGACGTCTGACTGGGAGAGCATACATACAAATCGAATAAAAGAATGCTTTTGACAATGATATGTATGATAATAATAATAATAATTACTATTATTATAATATTAACAATAACAATAAAAATAATGTTAATAAGAATAATGATAATAATGATCATTAGCAATAATAATAAAAATGAAAAAACTTGATAAACAATAACAAAAACAATAACAATAACTAATATTGATAATAATAATAATGATAATTTTCAGGGAGGAAACGTAAACACTCGAGGCGTCACTACAAAAAAATCTAAACCTACGCCAAATAAGCAGCATGAGGCAGTCCATCTTAGCCTCCATAAAGCCTACTGGCGCCAATGGTTTGTAATGTAGAAGAAAAAAAAGCTATATTACAAGGTTTCCCGTAAACTTGCTATAAGACTTAGTGACAAATTCTCGTTAAAAAAAGAGAATAAAAATAGAAGGTCTAGTGGAGTCGGTAGTGCAGTGGTCAGCGTTCGAGCATGACAACCTAGGATCCCGGGTTCGATCCCCCGATATCCACTGACCACTTTTCTATCGTTGGTATTACCGCCGAGTGGCCGAAGATTACCCCAAATTGCTTCCATACTGTCCTCAAAACGGGACTTGCAATGTTTATATGCTTTGTGGCAGCGTAACAATTAGCCTCTCTCGCACTCATCATCAGAGAAAACGTGAGGAATTAGAGGCGTAACTATAAAAAAATCTAAACCTGAGCCACTAACGGGCAGAGGCCGACCATCAATAAGCCTCCATCAATGCTTATCGGCCACAAAGGTATATGATGTTAAGAAAAAAAAAAAAAAAAAAAACTCTACATGAGTGACTGCTACCATGCAGTTACTTTCCTACCGAAGACAGATTATTATGAAAATAGGGTAAGGTTTAAAACTGGCGTCCTGGCGTACTCTCTTCCTGCCACCGCTGGGGCCAGAAACGTTCCGTCAAAGCGTTGCCCGTCTTTACTTTGTCCAACGCGAACACTATTACTTAGTGTAAGCCAATGGATATGTGTGTGTGTGTGTGTGTGTGTGTGTGTGTGTGTGTGTGTGTGTGTGTGTGTGTGTGTGTGTGTGTGTGTGTGTGTGTGTGTGTATGTGTGTGTGTATGTGTGTGTGTGTGTGTGTATGTGTGTGTGTGTGTGTGTGTGTGTGTATTGTGCGTGGGTCAAAGTAGACGAAGCTCAACGCTGGGCACGTTTCTGTACTAATACGTGTATCACAGCTCCCAGAAACCACAACAAGACCAAAAAACACGACCCTTAACTAAGCCACCACCAACAAGGTAATGTGGCATGTAATTGACTAGCTAATATGTACAAAAAGACAACGACGAGACCCGAACCCTCTCAAACGTCCACTCTTAACCGAAGCAACAGAGGGACTGACTCTCCACCGGCCAGAGGCAGCAGCGCCAACGGCTCCCCGCCGCCAACCAACCCGCCACGAGAGGGAGCTCTGCACTACATAATCCTCTCCATCGCAAGAAAGGCTCAAAAGATGCGCAGTGAGCCTGTTGCCGCACTGAGCAAACCGGTAACAGAAACATCCACAAAGGGACAAAAACATGGCAACACAACCAAAAACACAAAAGAAAATTATAACGGGGCTTACGTGCATGTGTATGTGCGTGTGTGTAGAGCTTTCTCGAGGACCATTTTACTAAATTGAATGGAACAAAAACCATTGTATTAAACTTTTTCTATAATTTCCTATAAACATATTCATATCCGCAACTACCTGTCACATTTATTACCAGCGATCACTTTCATTACCACCCATCAAGGTCTATCACCACTCATTGTTTCAGATCACATTTTTTAGTTCCTCTCACCACCATCATCATCACCCCCCCCGATCAACTCATCACCCTTTCATGTCTATTGCCACTCATCATAATTCATCACTTTTATCAACAGCTATCATTACCCATTACCCTCATGATTTTTAGCCCCATTGCAAACCCTCTCTCCCATCATAATCCATCACTATCCATTAAAGTTCATGAGGGGTGGGAGAGGGACGGGGGGTGAGGGGGGCAAGATCGTTTCCCGACTTGGCAGCACGGGATCGAGATTTCTTGTTAACAACGGTGATGAAGCCTTCGTCATCGACTTCGACAGAGGTGGAAACAGAGGCAGCCTGAGCGACATGGGTTGGTGAAGCAGTCGAGGATGCGGTAGCACCAGCGTCGGAGGTGGAGACGGCGTTAGTGGGGGTAACAACGAGAACTTTGGCTGGCGGGGCAAAGGTGGTGGATGGTGCATGGAGGCGAGCAGATTTGGGGGTGACAGGAAAGCGGTTCAGTTGAACGAGTCGAAACAGTACGTAGCCAGATTCAGCAAGGTTAGAGCAGCTGCTTGAGGAGGGGAGATGCCGCTGACACTTGGTGGTTGCCGAGGTGAAGTTCATGAGAGAGGCTGGGGGAAGGGGTAGAGGGTCTCGGTGCCCCTGCGTAAGACGTGGAAGGCGTGAAACCTTCATTGCTCCGATCTATGCCAGCAGAAAAAACAACCTTGTGGGTGCTTAGAAAGGTGAGAGCGGAGCCGTCAGCATGACGGCTGCCGAGCGAGTGCCCTCACTGCTCTGGCCGCCAGGCGCCAATGACTATAAGAGAGAATGGTTGGAAAGCAATCTTTTCCACCAATAGGAAATCAGATTCCAAAACACGAACTGGAACCTCACGAAAGCGCCATCTATTTTTCCATTAGACTAATATATTTTGTGGGTAACTTATCTTATTTATTTCATAGAGTATATATGTAATGCCTCATTAGTCAAAGGAAAGCAGTGTTCACAAAACAAAACAATCATATTATAAATAAATACATGACCAGACATGTACCTAGTACACAGCAGTTAAATACATACCACTTTCACGTTATTACTCATTACATTCCAACAAAGTTGTATAAGTTCCTAATATTAGAGATCTGCAAATTGAAGAAAACAAATCATATTTTACAAACAAAAAAACATTATTCCCTGGTGTTTTCTGGCACGCTGTGAAAAAAGATGTGGTGGAGTAGGAATGCAAGTGTCTTCATCTCTATGGGCCAAGTGATAAGTACAGAGGATGATAATACAGAACATGTTATGATGTGAAGAAAAAACTCTATGAAGATACTGATTAACTCTGGCATTAAGGAGATAGACAGAATAGAGATATGAGTTAATCTTGGGCAACGAGGATGCAGGAGTAAGGGAGGTATGCAGTTAACAAGTTCAGAAGAGCATAGAACCTAAAAATAGCAATAAAAGACTCAGTATGGCGGCGGAGCGTGCGAGATTGAAGATATTAAATATGAAGAGGGACGTTGATTAGATGAAAAGCTATAAACTCCACCCTGTCTAGAAGAGTTGTATGAGTAGAACTACCCACATACATGAGATTCATACTCTATACAAGGGCAGATAAACTCCCTGTATAGAATAAGGGACATATACTATACACTACTTTACAGATGCTTGATTTTAAGTATTTTTCTATTTCTTTAAAATTCCACAATGTGAAATTCATGAGCATACAGACGTTTATTATCAGTGCCACTGTTACAAAACTTTGTATATTAATAAAATCTCATCCTTATGTAAATATCCATCACCTTTTATAAAATTCCCTCATATATGAAATCATCAAGAAACTTGAAAAAAACTAAATAAAGGATTTATAAACTGTAAGTTCAACATTCCCATCTTCTACTACGTTGGTGATGGACGTATTCTTTCACAAACCCAAGCAAAGGCTAAAGAAAATATAAATAAAATTCAAGAAATAGCGCAAGAATATAGACTGATCATAAATAAAGAAAAAAGTAACATTATAATTTGTTAATGATTAAACCAACCTGAAAGCATAAAAAACATCAAAGTCTCCACAAGCATAACATATTTAGGAATAAAGATTACAAACAAGAAAAGGTGCTTCATATATTTTAAAAAATATAGAATAATGAGGACAAATAAATGATCAAACTTAACATACATCATTATACCCCGTAGTTATAACAGAATAATGATTGGATAAAACTTTCAGGAAAGTTTTAGGGCTAGCTTCGGTACTGTTTGGAGCGGAAATTTTAGAACGCTTTGAAAATAATTCAACATTTGCAAACACTTGAACATTCAGTTTATAGAACAATCTTTCAAGTACCTACACATACTGCAAACAGTGTTTTTAGAGGGGAGGTAGGGGTCACATCCACCATGGCACGAGACATGAAAATTCACATTATTTTTGCCAAACGCCTTTTAGAAGAAAACAGAAACCAATTAATAAGAAAAGTATGTATTTTTATTAGATTAAAAGGATGGGAAGAACCAGTGGATAAAAAATTAAGAAAACACATGAAGGACCTTGACCGTTATATCAAAAACATTGAGAAATATATATAAATGTGATTATTAATAAAAGAATGGGAACACTAAGAAATGGTAGGAAGAAATGGAACAAAGTCAACCTTAGATATTTACCATATATCTAAAATTAGTATAGAAGAAGAAAAGTGGATAGATAATATGGAAAAATCGAAGTTATCAGTAAGGGTAAAAACTAACACATTAACATTATATTGGAGAAATAGACACCAAGGAAAGAGTGAGCAGTGCCAAGAAAGTGATTGTAAATCTTTAGGACACTTTTACTGGAATGTTCTTATCATAACGTTATTAAAGCAAATATTTTTTCTACAACAGATACAGAACAAAATAGTGCAGGAAAAATTCAGAATATATTAGCTTTTGAAAACCTAACAATAGTAGAAATTGAAAACAGGAACAAATACATTAAAGCGTTGTGGAAATGGAGATATAAAAAGCAACAGCAAATAAATGCAAACCAAAAATTAAACATTATAAAAAATCCAAAGCAACAACAAAACCAAAACAAGGTGTAAATCAAACAATGGGAGCCGAAGACAAAACTTATCCACGACTTCTACTGGAAGGGATTGGACTAGACAGGTAAAATTAATAGAAAAAAATTGTGTCCATGCGGGTATGGTGGTGAGCAAGAGTTGGTGGTTCCACTTTAAGCCGTGACGTCACACACCAACAACCACCACCAAGTCTCAGGGGTCGACCTGCTCTCAATTTCTTCTATTTATGTCTAGTCTCTCTGATCATTACAGGAGAAGGAATGCAGGGGTGTGGCCTTTATCGATCGATCCCTTACTACCACTCCCAACTGTATAATACTTCCTCTTCAAGACAGGTTTTTCAGTCAATACCCAAATCACCCACACCCCCCAAAAAAACCACTACCTAATCCTGCTCCTAACTCATAGGATGTGCGTGAGCGTGTGCGTGTGCATGTGCGTGTGTGTGTGTGTGTGTGTGTGTGTGTGTGTGTGTGTGTGTGTGTGTGTGTGTGTGTGTGTGTGTGAAAGAAAATTGAGTACTCCTATTATTCATAGCATAACTTTCCTTTTCTTAGTTTAAAAAAAATCAATATTATATATATGTATATATATATAAATAAGTATATATATATATATATATATATATATATATATATATATATATATATATATTTATATATATATATATATATATATATATATATATATATATATATATATATATATATGTACTACATATATACATATATATATATATATATATATATATATATATATATATATATATATATATATATATATATATATATATATGTATATATGTAGTACATATATATATATATATATATATATATATATATATATATATATATATATATGTACTACATATATTACATATATATATATATATATATATATATATATATATATATATATATATATATATATATATATATATTTTATATATATATATATATATATATATATATATATATATATATATATAATATATATATAATATAATATATATATATATATATATATATATTATATATATATATATATATATATATA
>JAXIVD010004358.1:2500-36700 GCA_036785275.1 Cancer borealis | reverse complement strand
CTACTACTACTACTACTACTACTACTACTACTATTACTACTACTACTACTACTACTACTACTACTACTACTACTACTACTACTACTATTACTACTACTACTACTACTACTACTACTACTACTACTACTACTACTACTACTACTACTACTACTACTATTATTATTGATACTAATACTAATACTACTAATGCTGCTAATACTAATATTACTACCACTACTATTATTTATATTGTGATTGATACTAATACTATTCCTACTAATCTTTCTACCACTTTTACTACTACTACTACTACAATTGTTGTAACTGTTGCATTTGTTTACACGCTTGTTTTCGTCTCCACCATCTAGTAATAATTAAAATCACCCATTCATTTCATGCCTCTCCCACCACCCGCCTGCCGCCTTAGCTTGTGTTGGTTGGTTGGCGATGCAGTAGGAGCGCCTGGCGAGCCCTTCTTTAATCCTAACAACTCCTTTTCAAGGGTCTGACTATCCTATATATATCTTCCTCCTTACTCTTCAACAGCCTGGTAAGAATTTCCTCCCCTCCTCCAAGCTCACCCACAGTGGCCCAGCGATAGTTCTTTTCCTTTTCATCCCTCTTTTTCAACACCCTTACGTCCAGGAATTTCTCCTTGAACTTTATCGTTGTATAGGTATGTATTCATGAATTTGCGTGATACTGACGATTGATGTCGATATTCGAATACAGAAATGAAGTCATTTTCACGGAGGAGTACCTGTATGTATCGGCCATGTCAGTTTAACGAGCCTTCCTCCCTCTACACCCTTACCATTTCTGTCTGGTCTCTGTCTGGCCTGCCGGATGCTACTTAAATCATTGCTTTCCCTCGCCCTTTACTTGTTTTGGCTGAGTGTCTCTCGGTGGACGGTTCCCGAATGATCCTTCCCTATAATCTAATGGATGCAGATTTCCTCTCGTATCCCTCAGTCTCTCCTTCCACCCACCGTATTCTACATGCCACTTACAGAACGTCTGATCTCCATCTTCTCCACCACCATCTTGGTCCAGCAGGTGTGGGCTACCAAAAAATAAAAAGCACGGAATTGGCTGTTGTTTATCCAATTTATATAAAAATGAGAAGATAACCGTCACGTGATAATCTAGAATACGGAGCCATTAATTCTTACATAACACGCCACGAACTCGTCGATATTTGATTAAGAAGTAAAGTTGCTATTGGGTGACAGACTCTGGTGCTGGCTGGTTGTTGTCCCCTCCGCCCACTGTGCCTTCAGGTCTAGTTAGCGGAGTGTGGTCAGCAGCTAGGCAGGCAGGTGAGATTGTGGGCATGGCAGGCTTTCACCTCAGTATTCTTGGTAAGTAGCAAAGGTTCGGGTAGGGGTGCCCCCACGCCCTACTCCGGCTGGGGCCCGAGCTCTTCCCCGCCCTCGGCTGGCCACCCTGCGCTGCCCCGGGAGGAAACCCGCCACCACCATGATTGTTTCCTCCTTTTGTATTATCTTTTCAGTCTGTTATTATTTAAATATGACTGTTTAAGCCAAGTAATTTCCAACTTCAATGAAAAATTTTAAACAATGGGCTCAAGCCATTTTCGTGCGCGCGCGCGCGCGCGCGTGTGTGTGTGTGTGTGTGTGTGTGTGTGTGTGTGTGTACGATATTGTGTTGTATGCTATCTCACTACATATGTGTGTGTGAGAGAGAGAGAGAGAGAGAGAGAGAGAGAGAGAGAGAGAGAGAGAGAGAGAGAGAGAGAGAGAGAGAGAGAGAGAGAGATATGGTGCGCGGGTTGGGGGGAACAGGGTCGCCCTCCCCTACCCCCATCTCCACGCGCATAGCAAGCAGGTGTGTCTCACCTGAGCTGCTCCAGGTGGACTCTATTTCTTTCCAGGTACTTGTGAGCGTGTGTTTTATTTATAGTTTTACTTTGCTAACTTTGGGCAAAATAACATGACTAATAAAAGTTTTGAGCATAAACTAATTATTCATTTGCCTATGCAAGGTGTGATGAGTTTGAAGAAATAAAACTGAGAGATGAGATAAAAGTGTATACGTCTGAAGAAAGGTATTCGTACGATACATGAGGACATGGATATGGATAAATCTGCACTCAGGGATAGGTAGGCAGCACTCTTAACTATACTAACCTGTTTGTCGACGTTCGTTCACAATGTTTTACCATCCTTAGGGAAAGTATAATGCCTCATGATTAAAAAAACATTACATTTTTATCTACAGGGAAGCCATGTCAGTGAGTGGAAGGGGATGGAACCACTGACAGAACACTTAAATTACACGACTTCTTGCCAATCAGGCCATGTTAATCAACTTACCCTAGATGGTGTTTAGTCGAACTTGATTGTCCTGACACTACATATGAATAAAAAAAAAGAACAGGGAGTCAGTCTGGTTGGAGGAACACAAAGGAAGCAGATTTACTTGCAACATGATCCCTAGTTACAAATATTGACAATTCTGCAGAATTTCTGAACACTATTTACATTGATTAAATAAATTCATAAGAATATATATGAGTTGAATAGTCACTGTAATGGATTTGTATGTAACGAGTGTATGTGTGTGTATAACGAGCGTGTCTATGTAACGGGTGTTCACGTGTTTGTATGGAATGAGGGTATTGACAAGGGTGTGTGTGTGTATGTGTGTTATAACCAGGCAGTTGTGACGTCAGTGTTTGGAAGAAGGGGGATAACGAGCAGGAGGTGAGGTCGGGCCGGGCGACTGGTGAAGTGGAGCAGCAGTGCACGTCCAACCACCTACCAGTACAGTCATCATCGGCACTTCTTTTGTAGTCACAATAATGGATACTGGAGAAAGTGCTTTTGTCATTGTCCACTACAGTCACCATAGTAGCATTAACATGCTCCTCCATTATCATGTTTATATACATATACAACCAACCATCTTCCGCTAGTTCACTTGTCACCTTTCATTCTTTGAGCCGTGGTTGGGGGGCGTGGAGATTTTTGCCGGGTGTGAACTTTTAGTAGTTCCAATAAGGTATTCGAAGCCTTTACTGAAGTGCTATTTGTGTCTTTCAGTTTTCTTATCGCCTTTCTAATACGTGGATTTACCAATCGGGGACTTTGAGATGTAAGTATTACCATCGCTTTTCCAAAGTAGCCCGTCAGTGTCTCTATTGCCGTGTTTTTTGTTTTATGCTTTATTTCAGGTGTGCTTCTATTATGGGGTTTTCTTGTAATTTTGTGTCTTGTGTTTAAGTGTGTCTATATTTGGGTTTCTGTTATTTTTGTCTCGTGTTTAACATTCCATCTAGACCCAGAGCGGCGCTCTACTGATATCTTGGCTTTCCATCAGATTTTTTACTTTTTTTACGTCTACTTTAATGTTTTCCATTAAATTTTTCGTTGCTATGATATTATTCATTCTAAATTCACTTTCTCTTGTAAATACAGTCTGAAAGCACTAATCACCTCAGCTTGTTGAAATGCATCTTCGTGCACTGTACCTTCTGCCTTCAGCTTATCTATTCCCTCCGTTTTTAATTTTTCCGTTTATATATCTATAGGAAAGTTTCGTTTTTACTTTTTTTTTATATTATTTCCCTCAGTTACTTTCTTCTGTGCATGAGCACGCGCGTTCGCGTCTGTGTGCGTGTGCGTGTGTGTGTGCGTGTGCGCGTGCGTGTGCGCGTGCGCGTGCGCGTGTGTGTGTGTGTGTGTGTGTGTGGATAAGGGGAAATTGTCTAATGCTCCGTGGACATCAATTGCAATCATTCAAACATTCAAATTCTTGATACATTGGCGGATAAGATATCATTCATGCACTATTTTTTTTGTATATTGAGCTAGATAAATCAGATGAATAAAATTTGCCCTGAAAAGCTCAGCTGGTCTCTAAAATTGTTAACTAGCATTACCAAATGTTTCAAGTGTTTCAAATGCTTCAAATACTTCATGACGTCAGCGCCGCCGCGTCTCTTGACAACAGTCTGGCTTGAGGAGACGTGAGACCATCGCTGGATTATGATCGATTATTCCCTGAGATGGGGCTTCTACAACGCCTTGAAGGTAAATCCATTATCTATATGCATATTTTGTGTGCTAGGGAATCAATAATATGCCGTAGATGGCTGATAAGTGTAAAGGCCGAGTGTGTTGGGGTGTAATTTCTAGCCGGTTCTTGCATTGTAGTGTTAGTCATGGTGACTCATGTATCGGTTAACTTTATATAAGCATATAGAAAGGCCTGCGAGTTGCAGTATGCCACCGTGTTGCCATAAAGGTGGTAGATAACGAGGCAATGAAGATATTAATCCTTGGATAGAGGTTTGGATATCGTGATTAAATAATCCCTCAGAACTAGAGCATATAGTATATTTCTGCTAGGGTTAAGGAGAGAGCGCTACCACTCTCACCAAGAAGCTGCCATGAGCTAGAATCGAACTCGCAATCTTTAGGTCACGAGCCGAGCACTGTAGGGCAGGGTGTGGCTACAAATCACAATTCTCTCAATTTGAACCACCTACTCATTCTAAATACTACTTTTGAAAACCTTTACCAACCAAGCTTTTCATTAAATTTAATGCCACTTTTGTGACCAACTAAGATGTCGAGGTTGGTTTGTAATAGTACTTTTTCGGTGATTGTAGTTACTCTACCTGTAATTTTCTATCGTTAACGTATTTTTATATCTTATGAGTTAAGCCTTCATTGATATTGATATGAATTAGAAAGAAAATAGGGCAAAGTACTGAGCCCTGTGGCACACTGCTTATAACGTCTTGCCAGTAGATAATTTACTGTTTGTGACAATGGGTTGTTTTCTCTGAAAGGCAGTTTTCAAGCCACTTAAGAATTTTCCCAGCTATGCCGTGACAAATTTTTTTTGGTAATTGTTTATGGGAGACTCAAACGCTTTTTGAAAGTCTCGTTATGAATGTTGAATACATCATTATAAAAGTCGAACAGATATGTTTAACTAGAGAGTTTGTTACGAAAGCAGTGTTGAGTATTTTTAATCATAATATTTTCTTCTGAGAAACTCACACACTTGTGAGTTTCTTAGAAGAAAATACTATAATACGTGAACTTATCACGTATTATAGTTTTCATTAACTTACCAACTACGGA
The DNA here is from genome assembly GCA_036785275.1 of Cancer borealis. Taxonomy (NCBI): domain Eukaryota; kingdom Metazoa; phylum Arthropoda; class Malacostraca; order Decapoda; family Cancridae; genus Cancer; species Cancer borealis. The sequence goes on along the minus strand of JAXIVD010004358.1, from coordinate 31,604 downwards.
TGTGAGGCTGATTGGTCTGTAGTTAATTGGTAGTGTTTTATCTTCCTTCTTTTGTATTGGGGTAAGATTTGCAGAATTTAAAGTTTTATTGAATAGTATTGCAAGATGTTTCCTGAGAAGGTTACATTCCAAATAGCATGTATTATATATATATGATATATTTTACATGCCTTTGCACATAATTCAGAGATGGCATCCAAAAAAAGAAGCCAAGAAGAACACAAGTATAGCAAAGCATAGTTTCATAGTATTAAAACATAAGAAAAGGTCTTTCTGCCATTTTCTACTTTTGTGGGTATATGAAACTCTCCATGAAATCATTTCCTTATTCACTTTTGTCCCTTTTAGTTACAATTTACCACACAAAGGGAATACAGAGACACAAAAGTTTTATAATGTTGAATAAGTATGACCTGATTATATACACCATAATACAATACAAAAATTAATATAAATTATTGGAAAATTTAAATAGACTAAAAAAATGCATTGCAAGTGTTGAAACAATATAGCTACCTGGCATTTATAAATTATATTGATACATACATAGTGAAAGCTCTTCATGTAAATGCTAAATTCTAATAATGTAGCACCAACTTAACAAGTTTTTTGGTTTTAATTACAATTCCTGAGATGAGATGGAAAAAATATCAGGTCATTCATTATTAATTTTCATAAGAACAATTACATAACTATAAGGTGAATATTTGTAGTTGATATCGATGGTTTTCTAAATACCACAAAATAATTGCAAATACGTATTCTAAAAAAAGAAATATATATAATATAAATAAATATGGTATGGTAAACTTACTATATTGGTCTTCAAGTTCATAACACTTTATTCTCCCAAATTTTATACGTTCTGAGCACGTGCATACATACTCGGAATGTATCGCCATCCTCACCCGTAAGCCATAAGGTGCCACTCTCTAACAGTGTAAAGATTAACTTTCATACTCAAGTTCAATGAAGGAAGATGCTCTAGTCACTTACTACTAATAAACTGTGCAAAATGTTCACAAATGTTGCCCTTCAACTTGTCAATTGTCTTCCTTAATTACTTGAAAAAATATCAAGCATTATAAAATTGTGTCGTGTGTGTGTGTATTTATCTAGTTTTACAATACAGGGCCTGAAATACTTTCTTGTGGTCATGTCTCCATGTCTATATTTGCCAAATTATCTATACTTCTCCAGTGAAAGCTGTACTTGGGGAGGCGCTGGTATAGTGGTCAAGCGTTTGGGTATGCGAACCTTGGGTCCCAGGTTCAATTCCCCGATATCCGCTGGCCACTTGTCATTATTTGATATTACCGCCGAGTGGCCCAAAATTGCTGCCATGCTGTCCTCAGACGGGACTTACAATGTTATTTGCATTTGAGGCTGTAGCAGCGATTAGCCTCTCTTCGTTCTCAACGTATTCAAGCGAGAATGTAAACTTTTGAGGCGTCACTATAAAAAATCTAAAAACCTATGCCAAAATAACAGGCAAGAAGCAAGTCCATCCTGCTTCTATAAAAAGCCTACTGGCGCCAATGGTTTGATAAAAAAAAACTTCTGTATCTTTCAAACAAATTTTTTCTTGTCCCCTCAAATTCTTTTCTTTTCATTATTAGATATTTTATATCCATTTCCTCCTGGTTGTTCATCAATTGATATATTGTAATCAAGTCTTCTCTTTCTCTTTATTTTAGTGTTGTAACTTGCAGGTCTTCCCTCATGTTAGGTTTTCAAAATTATCTTAATTGCTATTCTCTATTCTTTCCAATTTCAACACATGCTTTTTTTTGTACAGGGACCATATTACTTGTACATCTTCCAGTTTTGGTCTAATAATTGTACTTATAATTTTCTTCATAATGTATAATGTAGTTTTAGGGCACTAAGGAGGCTGAGGGCATGGGCTCCAGGATATTAGAATTTATAGAGGTCTGATATGAGTAATGAAGGGTTGTGCGAGCCTATGAGCCAAGCTACGTTTACACAAATTAGCAGATTGTGTCCTGACGCACAAAAATATTTAATTGTAAACTTGTGGAAATTGTTGTTTTTCAACTTGTATCGTAAAAATAAGTAACTAAAAGTAGATAATATATACGCAATTTTAGCCACTCTTGATTATGCTTTATTATAAGTGTCATGTTATTTCACTTAACGTGACTACAGCCTTGGTGGAGGGTTGATGGTCAGTGAAAGGGAAGAGTAAATATACGAAGTGACCCGACAAAGTATGAAAAGCCTCTCAGTCAAAATATGGCCTCAGTTATTTATTTAAATCGCCGCTGTAAATATACATCGCTGGCACAGAGGGTGCACCTATCCACCAGTGGGTTAAGTTTCCATTTTTGTAAATAGGCATTACATCAGCTCTTTTCCATTGTTTGGGGACTTTCCCTGTTTTCAGAGAACAGTTATATTATAAATTGGCCAAGACATTTCTTGTCTACACTCCATCACGATGTATCTTGCTAAGTAATCTGGTCCTATTGCTTTACTCTGATCCAATTCTCTTCTCTATTTATCCTGATTACCAACACCTCATTTTTTCTCTTATCCTTGTGGCTTTTTAAAGTAAAGAATCTGTTGTAAACCCCCTCTGAAGATTTTTATTCAATAACCCACAAATTTCCTTCTGGTACTTATATACTCCCTTACTTTCCTTCAATCTAGTTATACTTTCTTTTTTATTTTTCCATATCTCTTCTCCTCTTACCCTTACATATCAATTAATTTCGAGTTCATATTCTTCTTTCACTCTCTGAATAGATTTTCCTTTAATTTTCTTCCATGCTTCACCTCTTTAGTATTTGCTCTTTCACACTTTCCATTAAACCATTTTTTTTTTTTTTTTTTTTTTAAACTTTATGCGAAGGAACATCTTGAGTAAAAACCTTTGATTGTCACAGCTCTTTGAACGGCATCTTGGTTCCTTCACTTATCCCTTCACAAAATGGACTTTTCATTCCCTACCTTTGAGACAGGACCACTATTCAACAGAGCTCAGAACCCCATATAACCACACCAAGGTCTATTTTGAAGTGAGACTCGTGATGCGTCCTCTTTGTTTACATTCACGACTCAGTGTATGTGTGTGTTTGTAATGTATCAAACTTATTGTCCTTATAGTTAATTAATATATTTGTTTAAAATATCTATATCTATGTAACAGGCTGACATCCCCTTAAAAGGGGTAATCGAGACAAGGCATACATACACATACACTCCTCTCACTTAGCCCTTACACCCTTAGAGGAGGAGAAGGGCTAATTATTTGACCTCAAACTTCTAACTCCAAACATCTGATGAGTAACGCTTCTGGTTGCTCATCTTCTTCACATACTGTTCTGCTTCATCTTGGGTCATCTCACCTTCAGTCTGGCAAATCTTGATAATGAGTGCATTGACATCTCTGGCCATGCACTTTGCATCTCTGGAATGTGAAACATTTCTCAATAGGGAGCTACAAGCTTGGACACAAAATTTTTAAATATTTGTTCAATGGAACTTTTTCGTACTCTACAAGTACTATAATTAGCTGTAAATAGAGAAAGAAGGATAGCATCAACTCCATAGCCATGCAGTCACAGCCTACATTCTGTGTCCGTTTGACTGGATTTGGCCATGGTACGTACAGCTGGCATGCAAACATCTCTACCAACACTGTGCACCTTATACTATCTATCATTTTCATAAATTGGTATAAATGTCTTTCAGTTATAAGATTTTTGTATTATGTTAAGAATGTATACAACTGGTTTTCTTTTCACCACAGATTGGGAAGACGTTGTAAACACTCTAATCTACAATTCTTCACCATGATCTGGAGGATCACGTGCAAGACTCGTGATCATCAGCCATTACCCTTCCCGAAAGGAGGAGGCTGTGAGTATAATGGGGAGTGAAGATGCAATAGGGAGCAGTTTGTAAGTGTTGATAACTCATGGTCAAAATAACCCCGGCACATTTCTATTTGATTAACCCTTAGACAGCAGCAGCAGTCACGGTAAAGCAGCCACTTTAAAAAAAATGCGAGTGCTTTACAGTGACTGCTGCATTCTTCTCTCAAATAACTAATTTCTACAGCACATACTCTTGACTGCTGTGCCCTATTTCAAATCCAAGTCTCTTATCCATACGTCAATGTTGGCAGGAGAATACTGTTCCTTAAATCTCTCTTTTTCTCAATGGACAAATTTCTTTCTCATAACCCTTGTAAGTGATCCTATGACATACTTGCCTTTCACAGCTTGCTCTTATTTCTTCTTCCATCTTTCCATGAGTGCATAGCACTGTTCCCAAGTACTTATAACTCTCACTTCCTCCACTTTCTCTCATAGAGCTACCACAGACCTTCCTACTGCTGGCATATTCACCCTATAAGGTGCATTAAAGTTAACCACTTCCACTTCCCTTCTTTCATAAACCATCATGTAGAGTGGATCTACATTATTTTGATGGGTGCTTGAATCCCCATCAATTTTAGGACAGACGGTGGGGAGAAATGTAAGGTTTAAACTTGTTGAAAGCTCCACCTATGTATATATTGTCTGGAAGATCTTTTCATTTAAAGGTAATTTTTGAAATATTTGCTGGGTTTCTACAACAGCCACTAGGGTTGATAGTAAAGCAGGACACATGAGTGATATCATTCTCATGTGCAGTAAGTACAAAGAGGTCAGAAGAGTAGTTAAGCCAACTGATATTGACTAGGCAGATGCCAAAGGGTATGAGGACAGTACCAGTAAGAGTGTTGAGTTAGGTATCAGGGGACACTGAGAGGTTTTCCATCAAGGTATTTGAGGAAGAAGATAGCTTGAGCTTTGGGGTCTGTTTTGACAATAACTGGATGAGATGTCAGGTTACCCTTGGAGTGATTTTTGAGTAGGGAGCAAAAGCTAAGATAGTGAAATATTTGTTGCACAGGTGAGGACCACAGAGATCTAAAAGAAGAGGGTGACGGGTGATAGTGAATGGGCACGGGGCAAGCTGAGAAGAGGAGGGGACAGTCAGGGTTATGGAGGAAAGGTAGGTCAGGGTAGACAGTTGCACTGAGTGGTTTTATGTTTTGGAGCTATGTATGGTTTAAAGGGGAAACGAGAAGGGTGGGTGGGATCCGGACGTCCGGATCAAAACTCGGAAAATCTTGTATGGGCTGTTTGGCAGACAACAGTGTTAAGTGGTGTGAAACGTTTTTATATGAATAGTAGAGCATGTGAAAGAGTGGAAAGAGTAAACTATATGAGGATCTATGAAATCTTTGTCTACGAAATTAACCTTGTGTCCCTATTTTGTAGATGAGTGTAATGGCAGTACTTGTTACTGGTGGTAGTTTAGTCTAGCCTACATATAGTCTAGTATACTCTTCCATTTTCATTCTTTACTATAAAATGTCCATGTTTTCTACAAAGTACATGATGTTCCCTTCTATCTGTTTTTTCCTGCTGGCACGTTGCCGGAGGGAGAGAGCCTTGTTCTGTTCTATTCTGCTCTCAACACTTAGTGTACTTGTAGTAGTATGTAGCCCAGCAGATACCCCACTTATAGACCAAAAGGTTTTCTGGTCTCTTAATGCTAATATTATTGAACATTGCTAGTGGCAATATAATACTCACCCACACACATACAAATGACCATTTTCTTTGCCAATAATTTGCCAAACTTCTTCCTTGTTTTCTTCTAAGAGGTCCGTCACATAAACCTTGTGTGGCTGGTCCCGACTGAAGGCAACATATAGCTAAAAGATAAGTGTTTTAACATTCCAGTATTCACAACCTTTACGCCATAATACATTATGGAAAAAATAAATTACAATCGTCTATACCATCCAAACTAAAGACTAAAATTAAAGATATCGACAAAAAAAAAAAAAAAAAAAAAAAAAAAAAAAAAAAAAGTGGATATGGGTAGGACACCATGTGCCAAACAGAACAGATGGACAGAATGGTAACTCAGGGATTGCAAAAGAAGACAAGGCAGATAGAGAACTTAATGGACAGATGATGTAGGAAGTTATACCACCACAGCGGCCTTGGATTGGACAAACAGCCAATAGAGATGAGTGGAGATCCTACTTTTTACTCATTTGATCAGGAATAACATCTTGTATAAATCAACAGTAAATTTTATTTTGAGGGCATTCGTGACAATCTTTATAATATCAAACTTAGTCTGTGACCACAGAAAAAACTCTTACCTTTAGAAGACCTGAATCTTTATAGGCAGTAAGTTCTTCTTCGTACAAGTAGTCATTGGCTTTGTTCCGGCATCCAAAGTACAGTACAGTTTTCCCAACGGGCTTTCCTGAAGTTTTAAATGAAAATTGCAATCAAATTGTTAGTCACTGACCAACACTTTCTCATGATCATTCTCAACACAAGTCACTGACCAACACTTTCTCATGATCATTCTCAACACAAATAATTAATTATGTCAATCTATCATGTGTTATTTAAGTTGGCTGGTCGAGTAGAGCAGAGTTGAGATGGTTTGGACACATTGAGAGAATAGAGGAGGATCGGTTGGTGAAGAGAATGGTAGGATCCGATGTAAGAGGTGTGAGGTTGAGAGGAAGGCCAAAAATAGGATGAATGGACAGTGTGAAAAGTGCAGTGAATGAAGGAGGAATGACTGTGGAGCAAGGAAGGGTGATTGTGCACGATAGGAGTGAATGAAGAGTAGTGGTGATTGCATGATTAATGACACGGCCTTGACGATCCCAGGAGGAGGTTCTCACGCATCTGGTGCGACCCTTGTATCATATTGGGTGCAGGGATGGAGAGAGCTTGTGTTGAATATGAAGCAGCAATGAAAATGCCCTCGGCCCCTTTGGCACAACTGACCTGACATGAAGTGTTTGGATGCAGTGCATGTCTCTTCTCCTAAGGTGGTCTATGGGCTAAGTGAGAGAAGTGTATATGTATGTGTGCATGGATGTGTGTATGCGTGCCTTGTCTTGGTCTGGAATATAGATATATAGATAGATTTTGAATATGGATATATCAAAAGAATGTAAGACTATATATATGTCTACCAAAAGCATTTCACAACATCTATATTGTTCTTTTGATTTATTTTTCACTGCCTTTCTGTCCTAAGTCAATGTATTCCTGGGCACATTCATAGATTATTATGTAAATGTTGAATATAACCTTAATTTTCTTCATATTTATCTTTAAACTTATTTTCTGGCTTTCTTTGTGCAACTAAAAAATCCTCAGCTGTAGTTAATTTGTCAATTTGCTCATAATGATATCAGCAAATCTATGATTTAGATATTCTCTATTTATATGAATTCCTGCCTTTTGCCATTCCTTTAAACTTTCTCTAAAACTTTTTTTCAACTACGTATTTGATTAATGACATAGTTGTGGTCAGTTGTTGAATAACCACTCCAGAATCCTGCTTGCTATCTTGGCTGGTTGAGTCCAGTGTTGCACTAATCCTATTCATGAGCACTTTCTTAGAAAGCTTCTATACTACGGAGAGTAAAGTTATTGTACAATAGTTTTTGTAGGTCTTTGATGTCTCCTTTCTTGTGAATTAATCTTTCTATAGCCTTGATTAGGTCAATTGATAAGTTAATTACACCTATTTTGCCTCTGCTCATTCCTTTTAGTACTTTCTTTATTTCACTCGTGTTTATCTAACCTTCTTCTTTTTGGAGGCTTCTTTCCTGGATAAAACCTCGGAAAGGAGCAATACCAGTGCCTGGCCCAATCATCAGTATTGGAGTGTGTGGTTTACTTGGTAATCTGTTGTGAAGATAATTAGATAAAGATTAGTATGACAACAACCTTACTATAATCACATGAACTGTAGATCACATTCATCAACCCATCCTAAGCAAGCCATTTTTCCAACTCTGTGTGTGTGTGGTGTACAACAAACTGGACAGAACAGCCTACCACTGTATGAAAAAGTATAGCAAGAGTGCCATACTCATGGTCTGTGAACCAAAAATGGCTTATAAAATAATGGTAAAACTGTATTACAGTATGACACACATAATCTAATTGTTTCATAGATAAAAAAAGGGGTGCAGTTACTGTGTGGGATTGGGTTACTGAGGGGAGAGGTGCAAGGATAAATCTAGACAGGAGAAGGATCAAGTACTCGTATCAAAATGTGTAGTACGGTCTGAATTTTTCAAAACGATAGGGAGCAACCACCTGAATTCACTACTGAATACCTCCATAGCGTATGTCAACAATTAAAGTCGCTGACTATTATCAATGGGGAGGGAAGATGGGAGATTAGGTAGTGGAGGTTATCAAAATCAATATTGATGGGAAGGTGAGAAATAAACAAATGATGGTAATGCAACGTTGAATGAAGATTGGTAACATAGTACAAGGAATAGTAGTTTCAATGTTGAGGTAAATATATGGTGTCTTATGATGGATAAGAATAGAAGCAGCAGCAATAGAATGAGGAGAATTAATGTAGTGGTAGTTAGGGATTGGGGTGGCTGGTTGAACCAAGAAGGTTTCTTGAAGTCATATAACTTGAGATTTAAAGATAGATAGTAGATCGCGAAGGTACCGTATATACCGGATTATAAGACGAGATTTTTTGCCAAGTTTAAGGCTTCTAAATCTAAGGGTCGTCTTATACACCGAGAATAAAACACAAACCTATAACTCCGTGATGAATATTCAGTGCCACTGTACCTTGGAATTCATTACCCCCCCCCCCCCAACACACACACACACACACACAGACACAGACACAGACACAGACACACACACACACACACACACAGACACACACACACACAGACACACACACACACAGACACACACACACACAGACACACACACACACAGACACACACACACACACACAGACACACACACACACACACAGACACACACACACACACACAGACACACACACACACAGACACACACACACACACACAGACAGACATACACACACACACACACACAGACAGACACACACACAGACAGACACACACACAGACAGACACACACACACACAGACACACACACACACACACACACACAGACATACACACACACAGACATACACACACACAGACATACACACACACACACACACACACACACACACACACACACACACACAGACACACACACAGATACAGACACACACACAGATACAGACACACACACAGATACAGACACACACACAGATACAGACACAGATACAGACACACACAGATACAGACACACACAGACAGACACACACACACACACAGACAGACACACGCACACACACAGACAGACACACACACACACAGACACAGATACACACAGACACAGACACAGACACACACACACACAGACACAGACAGACACACACACACACACACACAGACACAGACACAACGGACGTGCGGGCCCACCTAATTCTATGGGTGTCGAATGTTTACTGATAACGTCACGTGCGGGCCACAACACCAGGGTGGTGGGCGACACTGGTGATGAAGCTGCAGACGACAACCCAGATGATGCAGAATTTGACCCGTATGATGATGCTCTTGAACATGTATCTCAAGATGTATTTGACATGCTTACTGTATCAGATGAAGATGATTTTGAAGGTTTTTAATTAAATATCTGTGTTTCAAATGTTTGAGACAATTGTTGAAACAAGGTATTAATTAGAGCGCACCCGGCATGGCGGTGCTGATGTTTATGATAATGTTTCTTTACGTTTTGAAAAATTCTGACTATTGTTTAGTAAAAGTAATATACGTACAATATGTAGTTTTTTAATTCCTTTAACTTACATCTTGAGCAACTAGTGTTGGAAGTAGTTGTTGGAGTAATAAATTAAGGACGGGTGAACAGTGAACCTTACCATGAGAAAGGGGGTCGTCTAATATAGCGATAATAGCTCAAAACCAAATTATTTTCCTCGAAAATTGGGGGTCGTCTTATATAACCAGTCGCCTTATAGTCCGGTATATACGGTAATTTCTATGGGAGCGGAAACCACAGATATTCCAATGGAGAATTGACAATGTTGAATAATGAAAAAGAAAATCAATGAGTTGTGATAATATTAGGGATAGGAGTAATGGGATCAACAGAGGTGGAGGGATCAGAAGTAGGAAGTATAGATGTAAGGGCAATATCTGGGCAGAAAGGATTTTGGATACTTTTTTATGCCTGGGCCAATTCATGCAGATAAATTGAGGGTGCCAATGTTTTGAATGCCAGATAAACAACATTTTACTGTACATGCTTATGAAAAGTTTTCATCCCATTCAACAAACTTCCACTCATACTATATACCTTCAATACATTCTATCTTGCTATCCAATCAATTCTGTCCTATGCTTTCTCAAGTGCATTAGATATTATTTTCATCAATTACAATTCAATTCAAACTCCATTTTTCCAATCAATTCCAAATCAAATCATGTGATCCTATATATGCTTTGTACTCACTTTGATTCTAGGTTACTAGATGAAGGCCTGAACTACATACCTGAACTGTGATTTCCTGACAAAGACAGGAACATGAAGCATGGTGCCATTGTCAGGTTTCAACTTATACATGTATGTGGTGCAAACACCTTTGTTGATTCGTCCAGTTGGTGTCTCATATTTGAGCACATTGGCGGTGACGTGGACAGTGTTAGGATGTAACTGGAAAGGACAGTAAGAAGTAAACTCACGGCAACAAAATAAAATTATAATTTGCAATCACAATCAAGATCTATGACCGGAGTATAAGACGAACCTATAATTTAGCAAAAAATGTTTAGGAAAAATAAAATCATACAAAAAATGTCTATGGGTTTCATAGCCCTTGCCTCAGAGTTTTGGTCAAAGATTGTAAGCTAATGAGTATTCTCCTACTGAACTACTTCAGCAAAACATGCAACTAACCTTTTAAATACTTATATTTTTCCTGAGCTTCATAGCCCTCTCATCAGTAGAATTTTGGTCCAAGATTATAGACTACTGGCTATTCTCCTACTGAACTATCTGTTTAAGAGGGAGAGTTACAAAGACTAGCCTCTAAACTACAGACCAAAACAACAGTGGCCATCATGTCATCTACAGCATCAAAGTACCAGAATTACCAAAAAAAAAAAGGGTACTTTTTTCCCCCTTTGTTCCACTTTCAAAAAGTTAAATAATATTAGAAAAATATTCAGTACTTTAATTAATAGTCATATCAATTTCATTCTGGGGTCATCTAAATACTAATATGTCAAACAGGGATGTTTAGGTGCTGGCCTAGTACCAGTAACCTTTATCCCAAGGCCTACAAAAACCTAACCATCTTATATGGCAGGAAATATGGTAATAGAAAATTGTGTGATATCTAATAATATATAAATTGATAAATAAAGTGATATATAATATATGTATAGCAGCCAAGATCATGCTTGTGATATGTACAACAAACTGGACAGAACAGCAGTCCTGAGTAACCGTTTATAAGGCCAAGACTGGTGTGCAGTGAGGCATCCATGAGCGGCAGCTTTCAAGTGGCATGTATGTAGTCTGGTGTGTTTTTTGTGTTTAAATATGTGATTTTATCAAACAAGTGGTGGACTAAAGGTCAATATTTGTCTCGTAAGTGTGTACGGTGTAAGAAAGGCATAGTTTTTCTAGGAACCGGTGAAAAAGGTAAGAGAAGTAATACAGGTGAGTGACTTAGTGAACTTACATAGTTTAGCTCCAGTGATCAGTGAAATATTAAGCCTTTTCACCACGACAACATAGTGTTCCTGCGAGGAGCAAAATACATGCTTTCTGCAAATTCTAATAAAATCACCCTAATACTAGCAAACTACTTCACTAAAAGTTAAAGTCCACATCTATTACCTTGCTTGACGATGAGATGGAGTAATATCTTGCCTGTAGCCTGGGCAGAAGTTCACATAGGTAGTCCAGAGGAGGTTTACAAGAAGGAAGATCCTCAAAAATATGCACAATGTTTCGGACATCTTGAACAACCCACTTTTGGTATTCTGCTTTTCCTGCCTCACTTGTGCTACTCATCAGCAGTAATTTCTCTTTTTCCTGGGCAGAGAATAGAAGGGAAATATTTGTATTAAGTGTATTAACAAAAATACCCAATGTGACATTTCATTATTTGATTTTGCAGCTACAACCACAACATAATTCATGTTTTTTTTCACAAAAACATAATTCAGAGTCTTGATGGAGAGACAGATGCAAGTGACTGAAGGGAAGATTAGTGAGGAACAGGGAGGATTTAGGAAAGGAATAGGTTGCGTGGAGCAAATATTTACAATGCAAATGTCCAAACGGGTGGTGTGGTGTGAACATAAATACGTTGACGTGGTTTGGTCATATGAAGAGAAAGAAGAGTGAAGTTTGTGAAGAAAACGTATGTGAGTGAAACTGAGAGTCCTAGGAGGAAGAAGGCCAGTTGTAAGATGGAAGGATGGGGTGAAGGAGTACATGCATGAAACAAGGAAGGAGTGTATGGATAGGGAGGAGAGATGGACGTTCTTCTACCATGGCCATTCCCTTGAGGAACGTTCCCAGAGGGAACAAGGCATCAGAGATTATAGATAAATAGAAACATACTTCATAAAGCTTTTGTCACTGAAAATTGAGACAAGAAATTACAACAATGGAAGTGCATTACACAAACTGAGGGCAAACTTTCATACCTTATTATCTGTTGCATATTCGGCAATTTCTTTGAGTACATGAGTTCTGGGCAAAGCTGTGATGTCTACATAATGAGAGAGAGCAATGCGGTAGGTGCAGGGGCAAGGGAATGGGTGCTTCTTACTGCTGTCTTCATCCACATTGGTAAGTGTTATCACTTTGTCAGGATCCTCGCCAGCCAACTCAATAAGATGGGACACCAAGTCTTGATCATTGACAGGATAAACAGCCACATGATCACCAGCATCGTACCTGAAACAACAGGGAAACTTAGATCCATCAAGTCTGCATTTTCATGTACCATCTACCAATATATGAAGCAGTATAACATGCACGCTGCAATTCGGGAGCAAAATTTGGAGAAATTTTTTTTAGTTCCCTTAACCCTTAATCCCTTAACCCCTCTACATTTCATTCTTTCACCCTTTCTTGACACACTTCATTGTTTTATGAAAGAGGGAGACCACCAGTGAAGTGGAGGAACAGAGAATGAACATTGGAGGGAGAGATGACAGGCATGACCTTGACCACACAGTGAAGTAATGCCAGAACAGGGAGAGATGGAGACTTTTACAAAACCACCCCACAAGGGAAGCACCTGGAGGTGGACAAGACATTGGAGGTATACATAGATAGATAGATTTAATTTTCTCTCACCAATGACATTTCTCAAGTAACTCATTTCAGCTGCTTGGATCCTTCATCTTTGTCTTTCATTGCACACCTAAGTCTCACTTGCGTATGTGATTATTGGTACAATTACTTGTATTTCCAATGTAATCCTATGTAAACCCACATTTGCAACAAACCTCTCACTTTGCAAGCCATTTGATTATATGTTTGTTTTTCAACCACTGATTATGCCTCAGGGCCAAGTTATCTGATAGTTGCATAAAATATGTGGAGCCTTACCGTATTCGTGAGCCATCAATGTTCAACTCTATGTGCAGACAGTTGCGATTTCCAGCCTTAAACAGTTCTTTGTTGATGGCTACTTCTGCCATGAATGGATTTTTGGCATCAAATGGTGGTCTTTGGCTACCAACCTATGGTAAAAGTTAAGTGCCATTACACATCAGTTTCCAAGCATTTTAAAGGATGCATCAGTCTTTGAAACATTATGGTTACAAGACATGGACAGTAAGTGAGAGATTAATCAAGGAATAGAGGGGAATACCTCTGGGATCAGGATCAATGAAAGGTTTTAGTAATAGAAAAAAGTATGAAATTATAATCTTAGGAGAGGAGGAAATTCATGGCGGAGTGGTGGAATGGATGAGAAGTACATTGTGCAGGAAATGACATATTGAGAGAATGAATCAATCACGACTGCTTAAAAAAAAAAAAATGCTAAAGAGTAAAATAACATTTCCATATGAAAGTAAGATCCTTGAACCACAGGAAAGAGGAAACCATGCAAGAAAATGGGTGAGAGATGCAATAAACCATGGATGTAAGTTAAGTAAAGACAGGATATCCTAGGATCATTCCTGCCAGGCTTGGCATTGAAAAAACCCACCCAAGAAACAAAACAAAAAAAACACACTCAAAATAACCCGGTCCAAGTAGGTTTTTTAAGAAATATATTCAACAAAAAGAAAATATATAAATTATATAAATAACATCAAACAGGGGTTTTCTTTTAATCTTGAGCTGAAGTTCATGGTCTCATTTGCTTATGTTCTAGTTGTTACTTTGATATAAGGGATAAGGAAAAAAGTGTGTGTGTGTGTGTGGGTGGGTGGGTATATATATATATATATATATATATATATATATATATATATATATATATATATATATATATATATATATATGTGTATATATAATAAATTAAAGGTTATAAAATAATGGGTGGGTGGGTGGGTGGGTGTGTGTGTGTGTGTGTGTGTGTGTGTGTGTGTGTGTGTGTGTGTGTGTGTGTGTGTGTGTGTGTGTGTGTGTGTGTGTGTGTGTGTGTGTGTGCGTGCGCGCGCGAGACATACTACATACATAATATATATATATATATATATATATGTATATATATATATATATATATATATATATATATATATATATATATATATATATTTATACATATATAAATATATACATATATAAATATATATATATATATATATATATATATATATATATATATATATATATATATATATATAAATATATACATATATAAATATATATATATATATATATATATATATATATATATATATATATATACATATACATATACATATACATATATATACATATACATATATATATATATATACATATACATATATATATATATATATACATATACTATAGTATATATATATATATATATATATATATATATATATATATATATATATATATATATATATATATAAATATATATATATAAATATATACATATATACATACATATATATATATATATATATATATATATATATATATATATATATATATATATATACATATACATATATATATATATATATATATATATATATATATATATATATATATATATATATATATATATATATATATATATATATATATATATATATATATATATATATATATATATATATATATATATATATATATATATATATATATATATATAATATATATATATATATATATATATATATATATATATATATATATATATATATATATATATATATATAATATATATATATATATATTATTACATATATATATATATATATATATATATTATATATATATATATATAATAAATTATCAAGGTTATAAACAGAATATGTGAAACTATTTAAAGAAAAAGTATTTGAGAGCCGAAAGAGCTGTTTGGGAACCAAAAGAACCGGCTCTCTTGAGTGAACGTGAACAAAAGAAATGGCTCCCTGGAAAGAGCCGGAATTTCATTCACTACTTATGATAACACTTCAAACCTTTTTATTTATAGTCATAGAACAAATATTCATAATGACAGTTGTAGAGTTTAATTAGGTCTATCAGATGCTGCAATGATATTTACAATATATCTAACAGCTTTCAAGAATATGAGGAATATGATGGAAAAAAGATACGGTTTAATTTTACTACGTAATTATTAGTCTTAGAACAAATATTCATAAAGACAGTTGTAAAGTTTAATTAGGTCTAATAGATGCTGTATTGATATTTAAAATATCTCTAATAGCTTTCGAGAAAATGAGGGGGTAAGTTATGTTTTGGAAAAAAAATACGGTTTAATTTTACTGCATAATTATTAGTCATAGAACAAATATTCATTATGACAGTTGTAAAATTTAATTAGGTTTATCAAATGCTGCAAGTGATATTTCAAATATCTCTAATAGCTTTCGAAAAAATGAGGAGAAATATTATTTTTTGGAAAATAATACGATTTAATATTACTGAATAATTATTAGACATAGAACAGATATTTATAATGACAGTTGTAGAGTTTAATTAGGTCTATCAGATGCTGCAATGATATTTTGAATATCTCTAATAGCTTTCGAGAAAATGAGGAGAAAAGTTATTTTTTGGAAAAAAGATACGGTTTTATTTTACTACGTAATTATTAGTCTTAGAACTAATAGTCATAATGGCAGTTGTAGAGTTTAATTAGGTCTATCAGATGCTGCAATGATATTTCTAATATCTCTAATAGCTTTCGAGAAATGAGAAAGAAAGTCATGTTTTGGAAAAAAAGATACAATTTAATTTTACTGCGTAACAATTAGTCATAAAACAAATATTTATAATGACAGTAGTAGTTTAATTGTCTATCAGATGCTGCAATGATATTTCCAATATCTCTAATAGCTTGGAGAAAATGAGGAGGAAAGTTATATTTTGGAAAAAAAGATAGTTTAATTTTATTGCATAATTATGTCATAGAACAAATGTTCATAATGACAGTTGTAGAGTTTAATTAGGTCTATCAGATGATGCAATGATATTTCAAATATTTCTAATAGCTTTAGAGAAAATGAGGAAGAAAATTATGTTTGGGATAAAAAATACCGTTTAACTTTACTGCTTAATTATTAGTCTTAGAATAAATATTTATAATGACAGTTGTAGAGTTTAATTAGATCTATCAGATGCTGCAATGATATTTCCAATATCTCTAATAGATTTCGAGAAAATGAGGAATAAATTCATGTTTTGGAAAAAAGATACCGTTTCATTTTACTGCGTAATTATTAGTCTTAGAACAAATCAGGGTTGGCATTGAAAAATCCACCCAAAAAAACCCGGTCTAAGTGAGGGTTATTTTGTTTTAAAAAAATAAAATAATAATAATTAACATAAAAATGCAAATACATAAATAACATCAAACAGGGGTTTTCTTTTAGTCTTGAGCTGAAGTTCATGGTCTCATTTGCTTATGTTCTAGTTGTTACTTTGATATAAAGGATAAGGAAAGAAGATTGATAGTGTGTGTGTGTGTGTGTGTGTGTGTGTGTGTGTGTGTGTGTGTGTGTGTGTGTGTGTGTGTGTGTGTGTGTGTGCGTGAGATAGACTGCATACATAATATATATATATATATATATATATATATATATATATATATATATATATATATATATATATATATATATATATATATATATATATATACATGATATATATATATATATATATATATATATATATATATATATATATATATATATATATATATACATAATATATATATATATATATATATATATATATATATATATATATATATATATATATATATATATATATATATATATATATAAATATATAATAAATTAAAGGTTATAAAATAAACAGAATATGTGAAACTACTTAAAAAAATAAGTATTTGAGAGCCGAAAGAGCTGTTTGGAAATCGAAAGAAACAGTTCTATTGAGTGAATGTGAAAAGAACTGGCTCACTGAAAAGAGCCGGAATTTCCATCACTACTTCAGATAACACTACAAACCTTTTATTTCACCCTAGATTACTTTTTAAATGCTTATTTAGACTGATTTACATATAAAAATGAAGAATAAACAAAAATCCCAATAAAAACCCCTAAAAAAACCCAAAAACCCAAGTGAGTTGGGTTGTTTTTATAAAAACCCGGGTCTTTTCCAACCCTGATTCCTGCCATGGTTATCCCTTGCATGGGACTCCAAAAAGGGGAGCAAGCCCTGACAAATGATGATTGTGATATCAGGGTGAGTGTTCTCTTCACCAATCTACCAAAGGTTAGTTAGTGACACCTTCAATCACCCATTCCTCCAACATGTACTACCACAAGTACCTATCAAACCAAAGGTAAAAATAATAGATAAGAGATTAAACCACAACTGAAGATATCCTGGATGCAAAGAAGTGAATTCAAGAATGAAATCTATGTTAAACAAATAATAAAAAAGTAGTTGAAAATATTGGAAACCTTTAGAATAAATATTAGCAGTGAACAGTATAAACATAAGAGTATTTCCTTTATCTTTTCAGCACACTGGAGACTGCACCTGGCCACAAACCCTTTGTTGTGACATCATCTGCCAATATGTGCATCACATTTGTGTTCTCAGCAGAGTTACTAATGATAGAGAAAAAAGGGCATCATTCCTACCTTAAGCGAGTTGAGACGAGCAATCTCTCCTGTGAAGAGACGTGTTGGGTCGCAGTCTTCAAGAACAGTGAGTCTGTATTGCCTCATGTTGATGTCTTGTGCCTGACCCTCAATGCCAAATGTTTCACAAACCTACAAAATATATATTCAGGTTAAACTAGTAATACATGTAGAATGCCGAGTACAACACTGGGTGCAGTCTACATGAGACAAATATTAAAACTGTCCATTTCTCAGAAATGTAGAATGGTATTCATTAAAAGGAAAATGTTGGAATTCTGTTGAATGAAAAAGAAATTAGATGTGTATCTACAAAAATTACAATATACAGTCGAGATTCTAGAAGCCTAATTCCATACTGCTTCCTTATAATATTTTTTTACACATATACAATCTCTTTTACCTCACATTTACACATCTTGCTGCAAAAAATTCTTAACTTATTTTTCATATTCAACCCTAGCTATGGCCTATACATGAGATACAGGTGTCAGCAATGGTGTAAAACATAAATACCAGTCCGCATCAATCCCAAAAAAGTTGAAAAAATTGGACTGAGATCAGATGTCACAGATCTGTTGAGCTGGTCAATTAAAATGGTTACAGCAAGGCTTTGAAACCATGAGATCCAGTAAATCAGTGTTGTACCTGTATTACTTTGCAGAAAGCATACAAAAATGACCTACAAATCATTCTCTAAAAACAATCCATAGGTTCATAGAGTACCTTTGGCCACATGGCATCCTTCCATGTGATAAAGTCATCCTCCATGTTGGCATCATCATCACCCATCCCCAACTCAAACAGCTGCTTGGCACCCATCTCACCCAACCGCTTGTCAACATACTTCCCCATGGCATTGTAGTGCTCGTAGGTCTTGTTCCCCAACCCAAACACCTGCAACATAGATCATTAAGTAGTCATCAGCTTGTGACATTATTCCAAACTCTAAATGAGAGAACTATTCATAACAGAAATCAATATATTTATTTATAATAAACAACTCTTACAGATGAGGGAAGTAGGTGCTCAAGAAACAGCAGGGAAAGAGGCAAGTCGCAGCAAATGTAGATAGGATCATATGAAGTTAAATTGAACGAAAAAATAAGTCCATACTTGTGACATACAAAGAAAATCTATCTATATTCTCTCTATTTCAGGCCAATATCACCTAAAATGGAAGACCCAAGACAAGGTGCATCCCTCTAAGCCTCACCTAGGCCCGTCTAAGAGAGATCTGCCTCCCCGCCCCTACTAAGCAGAGATCATCCACCCAGTGGAGCCAGAGATCACATTAGGACTCAACAACAATAACTGGTTTACCCCTGTCCTTCAAATGCATTACTCTCTCTGTCCTGCTCCTGATCTGATCAATCAATCACACCAGATGCACGGAAACCTCCTCCAAGAGTCGTCAAAATGATAATGAGATTGTGTAGTGTACAGAAAATTTTCAGATGACCAGCTCCTGAGTGTCACATGCAATCAACCAACCATTGTTATTTGTTTTGGTAAGGCAAACTCTGTCTACTTGGCTAATTTTTTGTCACCAGATACCAGCTGTAAGGTAATTTGATTAAATGTAAAACTTTGTGCCACTATAGACATTCACATTCACTTAATCATTTAAAGATGCTTTGAATACCAATCAGGTACAAAAATTTCAATAAAATTTAAAATTTTACATTGCTATAGAAATACTGACTGTATATTGTACTCCATCTAGTTGCTCATCCCCATTTTGCAAGAATTCATAAAATTCCTGAGCATTATCAGTGGGATCCCCTTCTCCATATGTGGCCACACAAAATATAGCCAAGTGGTTCTCTATTTCTGCTAGTTGTACAAGCTCAGTCATGTCGCATTCTTCTGGATCAGCTACCATGCCCTGAAATACAATAAAAAGATAAATAAACATAATGAAAATTATTTATACTGAAATAAATGCCTCCCCACAAACTATTTTTCTATACTAAACAAATCCTGTATGTGCTTTCCCATGTCCAAAAAATTTCAACTTTTATATACCATGTTTTACGGCTTACTAGACACTGCATCTTGGAAGACCAGACCACCAAAACTGTTGCCCGATATACAGTCATTTTCACACAAGAACACACTCACTATTCATTGTCTTCATTCAGCACTGCTCATCAGACATTATTTTTGTTAAAGTTCACTTAAAGACAAAGAATTGTCAATGGGAAGTAAATATACTACACATCTTTCATTGTCTAAAGGTGGTCTTATTTCCCTAAAAATTAATTAAAAAATAAGCAAACACGTACTTAATAAATATCTCAACATGTTAACAATATTAGTTGATTTGAATGTCTTATGGTATACAAAATACTTGTAACAGGTAAGTACTGAGGTTACATCATTTAAGAGGCTGAATTCAATATCTACCTAAGCTAACCTCCTACAAGATTCATCTTAGAAGATGCAAGGGTATTTTTCAGATTATTTTTTAGGGAGAAAAGTGTATATAAGCTGTAAAATACGGTAATTTCAACAGCTATATCAAACGAGTTCACTCAGGGCTGTACTTAAAGGGGAAGGGCTATGGGGATGAAACCTACCAAAATATGGGTCTTTGTCTTTTTTCCTGCTTATTATTTTTTCCTTGTGGCTTTTTAAAGTTAGATTCTGTTGTAAATACTTTCTGAAAATGTTTTTTGCTCTTCTTGAACCTCTAAAATCTATTTCTAGGTACAGCCCTGAGTTCACAGACAACATTTACAGTTTTATATCAAACAAACTTTAAAAAATAATCACTTAAGATATAAAAACCCAGATATCTAAACTAAATCTGAAAATATAAAAACTTATTACAGTAAGATAAAAGTAGTCAGCAAAAATACAAAAGCAGGTTGAACTCTAAGTAAGCACACATAACAAAGAACAAACAGTTGGTAACACTGTTTGTATAACTCCAGAATGTCATGTATTGTCCTGCACACTGTTAGCAGAAATGAGATATTCTAATCTGCAAAAAATAGAATGCACCCTCTTTTTAGTGCTGGAAAAAGGCACTCTGAAGTACTAGGTTTTCACATAATAATATCATACCTGATAGTTAACATTATATATCTTGCACCTCAGTCAGTCCCTCGGAACATATCAAGTAGCAAGTATCAGTCAGCTTCAGTGAAGGTACGACTGGATGAACAGATGTTAGATCATTTTTTTCTCAAGGCATCCATTCACTATTTCTAACACCCTGCTTTCTGACAGTACATTTATGTTCCAACATACCTTAATGGGTTACATTAACCTCATTATTTAGAAGGTTTATATTATGGCATAGAAGGTTTGAACTCCCCACAAAAAACATCTAGCATGGCAATAGTACCAGGTTGCAATGGCCCGCATCCTATCACCGAATGTTATTCCACACAGAAAACCTCTCTTATTCAATCTTCTATAATTTACTGGGTGTAATTTTTAGTTTTATAAGTACTTCACATCACTGCTTTCCTGGGATGAGTAAAATTTGGTGAGAGGATGTCGGCCATGACAACCAGGTGTGTGGTGGTGGTCTCATCATGATCAGTATCACCAGAAATTTCTTTTGGGGAGAATTTTCAGCATTCAAAGCTAAAGTACAAGCCTTTTCATAACTGAGATTGGTGGGACCTATCAGGATAAGTTTTAACAAAAACTGTGGAATAAATATTCATGGTAGCAGAACTAGTGGGTGAAAGACTATCAACAGAGTCATATCATCACTCCACCCACCTATTTACAACATGTAACTACTGAGGTACCTAATGTATGATGTCAACAATCAGCTACTATATTATGGTGTGATGCACAAATGCTTCAGAGCAATTTTTCCCAGTAATTCAAAGGGTATGCATTCTATACATTTAGCAGTCATTTTATGTCAATGAAATTATGATATTTTCACAAACCTTCATGCCATATCGGGTAGCTTCCTTAGCAAGTCTCCCTGCAAACTCTTCAGCTGTCCCTGTTTGGGACCCATAAAACACAATAACATTCCTTCCTGATGATTTCATCTTCGATATGAAGCTGGAGTCATTGGCTCGAGGTGCCAGCTGGGTAGGACTGAAGGAAGAGAGAATACAAATTAGAGAAATATATGAGAGAGAGAGAGAGAGAGAGAGAGAGAGAGAGAGAGAGAGAGAGAGAGAGAGAGAGAGAGAGAGAGAGAGAGAGAGAGAGAGAGAGAGAGAGAGAGAGAGAGAGAGAGAGAGAGAGAGAGAGAGAGAGAGAGAGAGAATAAAAAAAAAAGAGAAAAAAAATGCTGATCCAAACATGTTACATACAGACAGAGACAGATAAAAACAAAAAATATGTTGACCTAAACATGTTTCTAAAGGTAAAGTCGGGACACATGCTATAGCTGCGTGTAGCTGAGGGCTTTTGTCTTCCATCACATAAGCCTTCGAGCCTGTGGTGGAAATTAATCCATTACCCGGGGACACAGGGCCAAATCAGAGTTTCCACAGTTAACCTTCCCCAGGTTTTCCTAGATACCCATTTATTCACCAACCCATTTGTGAGGATGAAATATTTGCACAAAGCTTGTCCAATTGCATTGGGCACCAACCACCACCCAAGACCATCTACAGTAATCCCTCCAATTTGGTGAGTAATTGGTGCAGAAAAAAGTTTTGACACACTTAGAATCACCAAACTAAAGTGCTTACTTAATTAAACACAATTTTTCCTATTAGTATATCACTAAGTTTTGAAGAAGCAGCAACCAAAAGGTGCTAGGGAGCCATGGAAGGAGTCAATAAGGAGTGAACTCTTGGGGTCACACATGCAGGGAATATATATGTAAGGAGTATGAGTAGTCAAAATGTGTTGACTTCTCTTTCACACTAATTTTCAATATATCTGTTGATGAAATAACATCACTGCATAAGCATCAGTTTCATGGAGTTACATAAAATTTTGTAAATGAAAATGTTGTGCTAACGCAACCATCAGCACCATAGTACTATATAACTGATGCTTCGTTTATTGAACAACTGCCAATTTTTTATTTTATTGTTATATTGAATAATTTCATAGTTTTTTTTTTTATTAAAGCCTAGTGGTATTTTGTTTGATGAAATAAATTCAAATTTATTAAATAAAATTTTTTTTTTTAGAAACCTGACCTAGAATGAGATACTAGATGAGTTCGAGAAACCTATCTAACATCCGACAAGAATGCAGACAGTGATGAAGATGAATCCAATGGATTGGGTAAACAGAGTGAAGTTCAGGTACAGAATCTGTACATCATGCCACCAAATGATAGTGCTGTGACGGATGAGGATTCTGGTGAAGACCATGTGCACACCTCTAATGTCTCTTCAACCCACCTAACTGCTTTAGCAGTGATAGGATCTTCACAGCTGCAGGACAGTGCTGATGACGTTGAAAGAGACGAGGAAAAAGATAAAGTTCAGTCAATGGAAGGCAGACAATCTCCCAGAAAAATTAAGAGTTCCAACTTATCCTTATAATCCATCAGTTGCTGAGATTCCATGAAAGCCTGGCGAGATCATTGAGCTTTTCCTGGATATAATAGCCATTGATCACCTGGTGGAAGAGACAGTCAACTACGCAGTTCAACGAGGAAACCAAAGCTTTTCTTTGACAAGTTATGAAATGTAAACTTTCATAAAAATTTTGTTGGTGTCAGGTTATTGTATTGTTCCACTTCGCCGACTTTAATGACAGAAGCACGTGATGTGTAACACAAACTAATTGTTAGTTCTATGCATTGGGATCGTTTTGGTGAAATAATGAAGTTTTTTCATGCTGCAGAAAACACAAAGCTGCCGGCAAATGACAAATTTGCAAAAATTTGTCCACTCTTGAAAATCATGAATGGCAATGTTCTCAAATATGGAAAAGTATTTGGACCAGTTAACGTCTCAAAAAGTTGACTCATATGCCATAATTTATGGTATTCCTGAGATGGTAGCAAAAGAGATGCCAGACTTGAGTGGGAAAGCAGATATGCGGCCCTGTAGCCACCAGTTTTTGGCGGGTGTTATATAAGGATGGAGGAAGCTGTTTTCTTAGGGTAAAGGGAACAGACATTTCGGCTCAGACTTGAACAAGAGGACTAAGCGAGACCAGGACACACGCAGGATGTGCTGACGATAATACAGTGACTATAAGCAGTGACTGAGTTAAAGGGGCAGTGTCCTTATGTGCCAGGACAAGTGTTACTGTAATGGTAGGTGGTGTTATAATCACAGCCAGTCCAATCTGTATGTGCTTCCCTTTAGTCATGTAGCCAGTATAGGTGTTGCAGCTTTCTGCTCACAGCAACAAGCAGAAGTCACCTCCTACTAAGCCATGTACACCAATCACGTGATAAGTCTATTGGTACTAGCTTTTTCGCTACATACCTGTAACACTGTACCAAGCTCAAGTGTAGAGCGGGATAGATTGGGTAGCCGAGTTGTGCGACTTTGCTATTGAGGCATCAGGACACTGAAATCGTAAATAATTACCTGTAGAAATGCGAGCACTCCAGCCACTTAGGCTATTGATCGTATACACGAGCACAAGGTGTAATAAAACAGATAGATTGTATTAGCGAAATATTGTAAGCCGATGCATCGTACAACGCAGAATTAGTGTATTCAATCACAAAGAGGTATAGTATTGCCTATTGCCAATTCTGATGGTAAATTACCATATTTGGCAACTCATTGATATGAGTCATTAAAATCATACAATCCTCAAAAATAAACCAATGTATAATACCAGTAGCCATTTTCCCATAGCAGAAGGAACAATGCCAGACCATGGAACAGATAGGACGTATTGGCAGAGGCAACACCATATGACAGTGGGAAGACAGGATGTTGGGCCGAAACATGAGCTAAAGAACTATGCAAGACTAGGTAGGAGACAGGCAGGAGGTGCTGGTGGTGATACAGTGACTATAAACAATGGACGGGTGAAAGGGACGGCATGCTTATGTCCCAGAACAAGTGTTACTGTAATGCTAGGTGGTGTTATAATCACGAACAGTCCAATGTGTATGCGTTTCCCTTCAGTCCTGTAGCCAGTAAGGATGTTGCAGCTTTCTCCTCAAATAGCAACAAGCAGGGGAGGCGGTGGCCTAGTGGCTAGCGTGTAGGCAAGACGAACTTAGAGTTCCGAGTTCGAGTCACGGCACAAGCTGGCCACTTTTCTTTGTAAAACCGTCGTGTGGCTGAAGATCATCCACATACTGCCATCAACACTATCCTCGACTGGAACTACAACGTGAAGATGCTTCCGCGGGCAGCATGAGCCTCTCAACAAGAAAAAAACCACCCTACTACTAAGCCACGTACATCGATCCTGTGTTAAGTGTATTGTTACTAGCTCTTTCCTGGAGCCTCAAGGACTCTCTACACCCAAGGCAAGGACCTGCCCCAGTGTACGGGGAGTAGATATTACAGGATTTTTTTTATCACACAAATTACTTTTACTTAAACACAATGACATAGCAAAGCTACTGTACTTGTACTTATACTTGAAAAATATCCAGGTACAGTCGCCTGTATTTGGAGCCAACCCTGCATGTAACACTGTATCAAGCTCAAATGTGGTATAGAAAAGACTGGGCAGTTGTGTTGTGCCAGTTTACTACTGCGGTTTGCCGCCTCCTTGATGGCCTAAATAAACACCAAACATTGGGAACCCATAATGGAGGATATGGACAAGTTATTAAAACTCTACATTGATGACCAGAGCAAGTGCATATCTGCATATCTAAGCTAACTGAGGAAACTTTAGCTTATTTAGCCAAAATACAACTGTATGGCAGAACAAAGAAGATTGAAATGTTCAGTTAATTTAATATCCTTACGATATTGTGAAGCTCTTGAGGGCAGAATTGTCTTCTTTCTTGCTTGTATTTCTGATGAAGAAATAGTAGACGGAAACAACCCCTAACAAGGTTAGGAGAACCATGTCCATCATTCCAACTAAGGGTTCAGGTGCCACCTCCTCTGTAGCCATATCCATCATTTCAGGTGCTCCAGCCATTCTGTAGAATCAAGGTGGAGTTAACATAGCAAGATTGCAATACAAATTCTCTGAATTATATATTCTGGGAGAATCTCATGCAGTCAACTTTAGATTTTCAGTATAATTTTTAAGAGAGTATATCATGAATGAAAAGTCATCATTAAGAGACAAATGTAAATGAATCAAAATCATACAAAAATGTTTGTATCACAGACTACAATGGGGTTCTTTTCACAAAACTGAAGTCTGCAAAATTCTCAACAATTTTGATAAATTCATTCCAGAAATTATATTTGAGATTCATAACCTAACCTAAAACACCGTATATAACCAGGTCAGGTTAGATTTGGAATGGCTAGATTTAATCTTCTATAAATAGAGAATGGATAGTGTGGAAGTGGGGCGGGACCCACATTCCCCACTAGTGCCGAGAAGTAAGTTTTAGGAAGGATAAAAACAAAATGAAGTATTTTCACCACTTATTCAGTGATTAATGCAAAAAACTAGTTAAAATACTTCGATTTTACCGGGATATCAGCGCCCGAGTTCAACTGAACCTTTACCTAACCCAACTACAGCAGTCATTACAAACACACATAAGGATAAGCACCAAATAAACTAATTAGGTAGGTAAAAAAATAACCGAGTAAGAGTTATAGTTATGATGATTTGGTTAAAATTACAAGTGAATAAGTTTACCCAAGATAATCAGTGACAGTTGTGCTCCTTAAGACATTTACGTAAGGATAGGTGAGGGTTTCACCACACAAAGAGGTCTTTATTATCACTTCATGTTACATCTAGTAAAACTATAATGAACTAAGAAACCATGATAACCACCTGTTGTAAACAAATAAACAAGTAACAAATAAATATATAACCATGCAAAACGACTGTCACAGGGCCTTTTACCATAAAAGAAAAAAGAATTTAGTATTTTTTGTTTCATCGCAAGCAACACTACAAAACTCTTACTGTTATGAACCACTTCACAAACACTGTTATAGAATTGAAAGTTCATATACACAAGAAAGGAAAAAAAAAACAATGAAACGAGAGAACGATACCCGAAAGACCCTCTCTCCAACACACTTGGACAAACACTGAGGGATGGTGCGGACAAAATTACACTAGATTCGCCTTTAAATCACCCTTTTTACCTCAATATTACCCTGGATTTTTTTTTAAAGTTCACATATATGCATATGTAAGAAATATTGATACCATTTCTACGTTAATAAAATCACGTCTGCTTGTGATGCAATATACTCGTGTTGTTGTCGTTGTTGAGGTGTTGTTTTACTCGTGTTCAGCATTATAGATGTGATTCATCATCAGCTTCATAAGTGCAGATGTAACTTTAAACTTGTCTGATGGTGAATTTTCAAATGTTATTTTGGCATGGAGCATTCCAATTAATGTAGCTGCGTTAAAAAAAAAAAACTTTCATTTACATTAGATTGATTTGAGAAAAAATCCTCTCAACGCTGGTTTTAGAATGGGGCAAGCATAACAGTTTTGTCATGAAATTTCCCACCCAAGGAAATAGGGGCGTACCATCACCTTTCATCAAAATCTTCCCTGCCATCCAAAATTTCCAAACACTTATAATGTCACTTTGAACATTCAGTTTTGTGTTACGTAGCAACGCCACTCATGATCAATGCTGTTTAAGTGATGCTCGGGCACAACATTTGGAAAGTTAGATGCTAATGGTGCAATGGAAAAGATAGTTTTTAGTCAAATACTCACTCTCTCTCTCTCTCTCTCTCTCTCTCTCTCTCTCTCTCTCTCTCTCTCTCTCTCCTTGAAAATGGATGAGCTGCAATAGGTTATGCAGTACTGATAAAATTACCCTAGAATTTGGTGTTTTCCAACTCTCTACCCTGTTACCCTGAAAACACTGGAGTCATCCTACAACAGGGTAATTACTTTGAACCTGTCACACAGCTGAGCGATAATGGCACTGCTACCCTTCAACCCTTGCACACTGCACACTACGTCACTGATTCGTTCCATGTAAACTTTGATACGTGTATGATATATAAAATGCATTTTTTCATAGTTTGAAGTGTGAGCTACCGCATACATACCCAGTGACAGGCATGTTTACATCTGCCCTCTGTAGCTGGCAGGTTAATAAATATGGCCCGACTTCCGATTCTAAACATCACCGTCAATTTTTTTTCTTCTTATACATGATGTGTCTATATTGACTAGTTTATCAGGATCTACATTCAGCAGATTTAATTATACCAAGTGATACTCAAATACGATTATTCTAATCATAAAAACCACAACACAAACAAAATTAATAAGTAGCTACTATCTAATCTGGCATCATTCATTCCAATGTACTCACACTTATGAAGGTTCAAGGTTATGTACCCATCTACAAACATGATTACATATACTACTAATAATCTCTGAGACATTTTATGGAATTATTAGAAATAGGCTTTTAATGATGTTATGGTAGTTGAAATAATGTAGGTTATCTATGGCCTACATAAAGCACTGTTGTGCATGGTTTACCCAAGGATAATCCATCAGTTTATCGTAAATGTGGAAACTTTTATATAAAAGTCTTCACATTTATCAAATAATTATATGGGTGTGAATTAATTACATATAATCAATTCACACCCATAGAAATATTGATATTTAAGCGAAAACGATCCTTTATCATAGTCAATTCCTTATCTAGAGCACTTCACTACCTTATATATATATATATATATATATATATATATATATATATATATATATATACACATATGTGTGTGTGTGTGTGTGTGTGTGTGTGTGTGTGTGTGTGTGTGTGTGTGTGTGTGTGTGTGTGTGTGT
>JAXIVD010004357.1:5000-36721 GCA_036785275.1 Cancer borealis | reverse complement strand
GAGAGAGAGAGAGAGAGAGAGAGAGAGAGAGAGAGAGAGAGAGAGAGATTCGTGGGTCATTAGGGTTTTATTAACATGACCTGACCAAGTGTGGGATAATTAAACAGCATGGGGGGGATGCCTTTGTCTTCAATCCTAACATCTCGATCCCTTTCCTCTCCTTCCCTTCCTTCTATTATCCTTCTTCCCTTTCCTATTCTTCCTAATATTCTTCTTCCCTTTCCTTTCCCTTCTTCAAATTTTCTTCTTTCCTCTCCTTCCATTCTATTTTCTTCCCTATGCTAACCTAACTAGACTTAAGTAATAGTAGTAGTAGTAAATAGTAGTAGTAGTAAATAATAGTAGTAGTAGTTATAGTTATAAAAAGAAAACGGAACTAATATTACGTTCAATCTCAATATTTCCATCCCAATCTTCAACGCACGTATATTTACATCCTTATATTATCAAATTACTTATACTTCCCTGATACTCACACCCTCACCCTTGCCTCCTCATACTCCACAGTCACCCTTGAACACCTCACACTCACCCTTGAACACGCTGATGCAGAATATAACCGAGAAAATACTTAAAATAAACAATATTTCTTCCCGCGCAAACTTCCCTCCTCACGTGACGCTGAAAGGCCGACGCGCGGTTTTTTTTTCTTTCTATTTTATCAACATTACTATTTTTTTGTTTTTGTGACTAGTTTGATGGTTTTTTATTACTATTATTTTGTTTAGTGTTAATGTATAGTTTTTATTTTTGTATGTATGCGTGTTGTGGCTTATTTTTGTATTATTGTTTATATTGCAAGTCTAATTTTTTATTCTTTCACCTTCAAATAAATGAGTCAATCAACAAATTAACGAAAAAATAAAGAAGAAAAATAATCTAAATAACAAAATAAAGAAAACAATATATAGACAATACGAATAACTCAAAATAAATACAAAAATAAACAGAAAAACTAGAAAATAAATATAAAAACTATAACTACAGAAATAACAAAGAAAAACGAAATATAATAGGCCTACACTAAATTAATAGGCTGTATACACCATCTAATTACTAAACTATTAATACAAACAGGACAATACATAATACAAAATACTATAATATACATCATTTATATATATTTACAATCTACACCCAAACATACCATAATTCAAATATATATTACGTAATGTTAATATACCCAACTACAAATTATATAAATGTTAGTAATTACTGCTAAATTGACATGTTAATTGACTACTTTACTCCCATTACATTTATAATCAATTAACTCATTTTCACTAAGCAATTAACTTTTTTTTATTAACCCTGCTTCCTTCTATTTATCTATCTATCTATCCATCTATTTATCTATCTATTTGCTTTCTCCCTCCATTCATCAATTATCAATCTACCTTTCTCTCTCCCCCTCCCCCCTTTACCTGCCCCCTACCCCCCCTTTACCTATCCTTAATCAGCCTCCCGCAGCACCTTGACAGCCTCCGTTAACCCTCTCACTCTCTCTGCCTCCACCTCACCTGCCCATCTGCAAAGGTAAAGGTGGGATAATTAGTGCTAATTACCTCATTAAGTAGTTAGGTTGTTTTTCAATAAATATATATGTACTAGGAATGATTAAATAAATAAACTAATAAAAATATAATGTAAATCAATCAATAAAACACACACACACACACACACACACACACATACATACATACATACATATACGTACATACCTTCCTCCCTCCTTGAAGTATGACCCCACAATGAGTCCATGTGCGTCTTTGAATTTGTGTACGTTTTCCTTGGTGACCCCTGACCCCACTAGGACAGGGAGGTCAACACTAGCCAGCACCTCTGAGGCCAAACCAGGTCATTGTTATTATTATTATTATTATTATTATTATTATTATTATTATTATCATCATTATTTACACTTTTCTTACTTCTAATTTCCTTCTTCTTCCCTTATTCTCCTCTATTCCATTCCCTTCCTTCTTCCCTTCCTCATCTTCCCCCTACCTCCCTCTTTCCCCCTTCCTTCCCTTCCCCTTTCCCCTCCCCCTTCCTCATCTTACCATCCCCTTCTTCACCTTCCTTCCCTTCCCCTTTCCTCTTCCTCACCTTCCTTCCCTTCTCCTTTCCCCTTCCTCACCTTACCATCCCCTTCCCTTCCCTTCCCCTTCCCTTCCCTTCCCCTTCCCCTCACCCTCCACCCCTTCCCCCTCCTCACCCCTCAGCTCCCCCTGGTCTGCCTGTTCCCCCGTGGCTGCCCCCGTCACCACCACCCCGTCAGCCAGGAAGAACTCAGCTGCCCTCGCCGTCTCCCCGATGCTGACGTCAGAGGTAATGGCGTGGGCACTGCAGGGTGAAGAAAGGGTGATTAAGGGTGATTTAGGGTGAGGAAAGGGTAGGAAAGGATGATTTAGAGTGAGGAAAGGGTGAAAAAAAGGTGATTAAGGGTGATTTAGGGTGAGAAAAGGGTTATTTAGGGTGTTTGAAGGTCATTAAGGCTAGTTTAGTGGTTTAGGGTGAGAAAAGGGTTATTTAAGGGTAATTAAGAGTAGTTTAGGGTGATTTAGGGTGACTGAATAAGGAAAGTTTGATGTAAAGAAGGAGAGGTAATGAAGGAAGGAGAGAAAATAGAAAAAATAATAATTAAAAAAAAGACAAATAAATATAGAACAATAATCAACACACACACACACACACACACACACACACACACACACACACACACACACACACACACACACACACACCCACACCCACACACTCACCAATGTTTCTTCTTGATATCCACCACCACCATCACCTCCTCCGCTCCTATAGCCTTCCTGTACCTTAGGAGCGGCCCGGCACATGCTTGAGCCAGCCCCTCATCCCCAACATGGCCGAACACATACCCCTCCCCCCTCATAAACTGTAGACCTGATGCAAGGGAAACAGCAAGGGCAGCCTGGTTTCCCCCTGCTAACACCTGGAGGGGAAACAAGGGGAAAGAGGGGAAAAGGGTGTTAGTGTGTGTGTTTGTTTAAGTTTTGCTGGGGAAGATGGGAAAGACGGGAAGAGGGGAATGAAGGGAAGAGGGGAAAGGGTGTTAGTGTGTATGTGTGTTTGCATGACCTACTAAACATTTAATGACATACTTCTGATCCGCCATATTGGAGCACAACGCGTCTGTTTGGAAATAACTAGATATCAAGAAAGCTATAACTGTTTACAAGGTCAGGGTCTTAATTACTTGAAGAATGGTGATCTCAGGGGTCATATTAAACCATTAGCAATTTAGTTTGGATATATATAGTTTTTTAAGTAATACTGGTAAACAAATGAATGGTTACAAAGCTATCCAATCATAAGTTATACATGTAATTTAGGTTTAATATATGTTTTTACCTGCAAGTTAACCATTGACAGTGATGGAGACGCAGTTCTGAAAGTCTGTTAGCGTCAAAAATCTGTTGTTTGGTTAATCCTTAGTGACTCCCACCTACCTGCACACCCGCCACCTACCTGCACACCCGCCACCAACACACCCGCCACCTACACACCCACCCGCCACCTACACACCCGCCGCCCACCACCACCACCACCAGGCACAGTCCACTATATGTGAAGTAGGTACGTTAAATCAGTCTCCGTTAAATCAAGCGTTGACTGTCTATCTAAATCTAAATTGACACAAAAAAAAAATATTTCCGTTCCAATGTAGATGTTATTCTGTTTGAAGTTCATTAAAAAATATCATGAATTAACACAGTAGGCCTAAAAAATTTCATTCAAGCAAACTCTTTCTCTCCTCCTCCTCCTCCTCCTCCTCCTCCTCCTCCTCCTCCTCCTCCTCCTCCTCCTCCTCCTCCTCCTCCTCCTCCTCCTCCTCCTCCTCCTCCTCCTCCTCCTCCTCCTCCTCCTCCTCCTCCTCCTCCTCCTCCTCCTCCTCCTCCTCCTCCTCCTCCTCCTCCTCCTCCTCCTCCTCCTCCTCCTCCTCCTCCCGCTCACCTGCACTCCACAAGGTATATGCGAAGGGGTCACACACCTGACCTCGTGACAAACTCGGGTCATGCAAGCCGTGACCTCATGACCCAGCTGGTGACCTTGCACGTAGGGAAGGTCAAACATGTTCTCAACCAGTATGCCATCCTGGGGTGGGGGGGGGGGAGTGTTTATTAGATTGATAAAGATGATGATGATAACTTAATTGATAAAGATTAGTATAGATAATTAAGTCAATGAAAAGTTTAATAAATAAGGAAATTATTAAATAGAATAAATGAAATGAATGAATGAAAAAAAAAAAAACACAGGTTAGCAAATCCAATAAATAAATGAATAAATAAATAAATGAATTAATAAGAAAATTAAATGAAATGAATGAGGGAAAAAAAAAATCATATCCAACAAATTCAATAACAAATAAATGAAGTTAATAAATAAAGAAAATAAATCAATAAACAAACAATTGAACAAAGACAATAATTGAAATGTCATGAAAAAAACAATAAGTAAAGCAATAAAGAGGAAAATGTAGGAAAGGAAAATAAATAAATAAATACAGGAAGGAGGGAAAAAAAAGGAAAATACAGGAAGGAGGGAAAAAAAGGAAAATACAGGAATGAGGGAAAAAAGGGAAATACAGGAATGAGGGGAAAAAAAGGAAAATACAGGAATGAGGAAAAAAAGGAAAATACAGGAATGAGGAAAAAAAGGAAAATACAGGAATGAGGGAAAAAAAGGAAAATACAGGAATGAGGAAAAAAAGGAAAATACAGGAATGAGGAAAAAAGGAAAATACAGGAATGAGGAAAAAAAAGGAAAATACAGGAATGAGGGAAAAAAAGGAAAATACAGGAATGAGGAAAAAAAGGAAAATACAGGAATGAGGGAAAAAAAGGAAAATACAGGAATGAGGAAAAAAAGGAAAATACAGGAATGAGGGAAAAAAAGGAAAATACAGGAATGAGGGAAAAAAAGGAAAATACAGGAATGAGGAAAAAAAAGGAAAATACAGGAATGAGGAAAAAAAGAGGAAATCAAGAGGAAACAAGAGGCATGCACGCACCACTCCCGCCTCCACATAAGTTTCCGCCTCTTGACAAGCCTTCCACACCAACTCCCTCACACTGTATTCACTCCGCGGGGTGCCTGGGGGGGGCGGGGGGCGTAAATAATAATGATAACAATAATAATAATAATGATAATAATGATGATAATAATAATAATCTTTACTATAACCCTCTCCCCCCTCCCCCCCCCCTCACCTGGCAGAGGCCTGACGTGCACCATGGCAATCACCGCTGCTCTAGACACTCGGAATAACTGCATCAACCTCAACGCCATCTTCACCACTCTGTAATAAATAAAATAAATATAATAAATAAAATAGGAAATGATGTTTTATTATTATTATTATTATTATTATTATTATTATTATTATTATTATTATTATTATTACTCTTTCTATTCGTTTTTTTTTTTTTTTTTTTTTTTTTTTTTTTTTTTTGGGGGGGGGGGGCGGGTCAGGCAGGGAAATATTAAGATGTACACACACTAATTTTTTCACACTACTACTATTTTTTGGTGGGGTCTGTTTTGGTATATGTTAATTAATGTGGTTTTTTTTTATTATTTGTTTATATAGTACAGGTTCATTCATTCAAAAGGATTAAATCGCTCACTAAAACCTTCACATATATTCAGTACAAAGAAAGTAAATATGTTACGTACTACAACTAAAATTATTCTTCAGATTAACCTCAAATTTATCATTGTAGTTATAGAATTAGAGGTAAATCTGTAGCACAAACCTCCAAATTAATTAGGTTAGGTTAGGTTAGGTTAGGGTTAGGTTAGGGTTGGGTGGGGTTGAGAGGAGACTGTACGTGTTAGTTAGGAGAGTGTACGTGTTAGTTAGGAGACTGTACGTGTTAGTTAGGAGACTGTATGTGTTAGTTAGGAGACTGTACGTGTTAGTTAGGAGACTGTGCGTGGCTGTTAGTAGACTATGTGTTAGTTAGGAGACTGTACGTGGCTGTTAGTAGACTGTACGTGTTAGTTAGGAGACTGTACGTGCTAGTTAGTAGACTGTACGTGTTAGTTAGGAGACTGTACGTGTTAGTTAGGAGACTGTATGTGTTAGTTAGGAGACTGTACGTGTTAGTTAGGAGACTGTGCGTGGCTGTTAGTAGACTATGTGTTAGTTAGGAGACTGTACGTGGCTGTTAGTAGACTGTACGTGTTAGTTAGGAGACTGTACGTGTTAGTTAGGAGACTGTACGTGGTAGTTAGGAGACTGTACGTGTTAGTTAGGAGACTGTATGTGTTAGTTAGGAGGCTGTACGTGTTAGTTAGAAGACTGTATGTGTTAGTTAGGAGACTGTACGTGGTTGTTAGTAGACTGTACGTGTTAGTTAGGAGACTGTACGTGTTAGTTAGGAGACTTTACGTGTTAGTTAGGAGACTGTATGTGTTAGTTAGGAGACTGTATGTATTAGTTATGAGACTGTACGTGGCTGTTAGTAGACTATGTGTTAGTTAGGAGACTGTACGTGTTAGTTAGGAGACTGTATGTGTTAGTTAGGAGACTGTATGTGTTAGTTAGGAGACTGTATGTGTTAGTTAGGAGACTGTACGTGTTAGTTAGGAGACTGTATGTGTTAGTTAGGAGACTGTACGTGTTCGTTAGGCGACTGTATGTGTTAGTTAGGAGACTGTACGTGTTCGTTAGGCGACTGTATGTGTTAGTTAGGAGACTGTACGTATTAGTTAGGAGATTCTACATGTTAGTTAGGAGACTGTATGTGGCTGTTAGGAGACAGTACACAGCAGTTAGTAATTAATACATAACAATTAGCAAATCACACAGATTAATAACATCAATAATTACCGTCAACATGGTATTATTGCAGTTTCAACCAATACACAACACGTAACTCTAAACTATCTCAGGGTCTAGATGACACTGTTAGGAGCATTTCTAGCCCCATATTACACTGTTGGAAATTAATAATAAGATCGGGACAGTTAAAATAGTGTCGGAGCGGTTAAGTTAGATTAAGTTAGGTCCAAGGGGGACGCAGCACCCTGATCAGGATGGATTTCTGGTTGTGTTTGAACAGTGTCCTAGCGGGGAGGGGGGGGGTTAGGTTAGGTTAGGGATTTATTTATTTATTTATTTATTTATTTTTAGTATTGCCTAATTAATTGTTTGTCTGAATTTGTTGTTGTGATTTTAGATTTCAGAGTATGGATAGGGATGACAGGCTAGGTTAGGTTAGAATAGTGTCAGAGTGGGATGATCAAGAGGGGGGCAGCCACCCTTTTAGTATGAGTTTCCGACAGTGTAATATGGGGTTAGAATTGCTCCTAACAGTGTCATCTAGACCCTGAGACAGTTTATAGTTACGTGTGGTGTGTTGGCTGAAACTGCAAATTTACCGTAAACATAATTACCCCATAGTCAGACACAGACATACAGAGACAAGTCACATAATAACCGTCATCAATAAGGCCTAATCCAACCCTTAATAAACCATTACTACTTGATTACTATCATTATCACTTGAACAAATAACAAACCTTATAATAAAAAAAAACGTAACTAAACGGTATTATTAAATCTATCTTAATTTACCTTATTTATCTAGTAATTACTTCAAGATATACCTTCGAGGGGTTCATAGGTTATTCAAGATGTTAATTACTCACCTTAGTCCCTTAATTAACCAGCAGAAAGGTAATTAAAAGGTGTAATCAAAGACACCTGTGACCATGTTTAGATTGTTTACATTACAGATTCCCGCCAAAATCTCATAGTTTTGGCGGGAATTTTATTCTGTAATTTTATTCTATTTTCACATTACTTTGAGTATTCTGAAAAGGTTTTTATTATGAAATTTGTAATCAGAAAATTTTATAACTTGTTTTTTTTTGTATTGGATTTGAGATTATATTCGTGTATTTTATGTAAATTTCGTATCATCTCATTTTCTACTTATTTATGACTAATATGTTATAAAGTTATATTAATGATAAAAAAATATTCGTTTTTATTATTCTATATTGATTTTAAGACTGCATTCAAAAAAAATAATAATGAATATATCTCTACATTATGGGTGAGGCAAGGAAGGTAAACACTAAACAGGTCACAAGAAGAAGCAGTGAGGGACTATTTTAACCTATTCCGATATCAGAGCGTGAGAGGAAGGAGGGAGGCGGAGCCTAGGTAATTACATAAGCTGATTGTGGGCAGAGCATGTGAAATGATAAATGTGCTGGACATAGTCGCTTCCTAAGAATTGAGGACACTGCAAGAGGCAGTTCCTTGTCCCCACCTTTGAAATAATCCAATATTTCACCATCCCACCTGTCATCCCTATCCAAACTCTGATCCAACCTCCTTTTAAAGCTACCTATTGACTCACCACTTACTACGTGTCTACCCAGCCTATTCCAATCGTTCACCACTCTGTTAGTGAACCAATATCTACCTAGGTCTGTCATGAATCTAAGTGTCTTCTAGCTTGTACCCATTTCCACGTGTCCTATCCTGACTACTAAATTCTAAAACCTGATCAATGTTTCCACACCATCAGATTACACTGCCTGGCATCACTAGGTAAGTAGTTACCAGGCTCCCTTTACTCTCCTCTCTTGTATATCTTAGTGACATAAGGTATTTTTCCCTTACAAAGATAAAGTTATGGCACACGCTATAGATGCAGGCAGCTGCATTCACTCATCTCCCATCACATCGGCCTTTGAGTCTGTGATGGAAAGTAATCAGTTACCCTGGGAAGCAGGACCACTGTGACCTGACCTGACCTAACTTAACCTAACCTAACCATCAACTCCTAACTCATTAAATCCAAGTTTCCTCAGTTTACCTTCTCCAGGGTTCACTTGCTATCCATTTATATACCAACGTTTGTGAGGATGAACAGCTGGGTGAACTGAGCCGACTGCCCTCGTCCTCTCGGGCCAGCGGATTGGTAGTTAGACGTTAGTTAGGCTGGTGGTTAGACTGCACAAAGACCCTTCACTAAGTACATTTAATAGTCCAACCAGGTCCTGTCCCCAACAGAACCTAGATGGCTGATGCGTTAAGGAGACAAGTGCTGAGTGTGTACCGTCGTATTGTGCGTCTCGGCTACCAGTGGGAGGCTGTGGACCCGACACACACCAGGGAGGAGAGGGAGTACATCCTTACAGAGGCGCGCACACTCTTTAGGGCTAACCAACACCTCACTGATATTCCCGCCATTGTGGAGCACTTAACAGAGGGGGAGTCAAGGATGGAGATTGGTGAGTGTGTTGTTTGTGTTTGTGTTGAATGAAGTGTGTTTTGATGTGTTGATTTAGTGTGTTTTTGATGTGTTAATTCAGCCTATCTTTCTGTATCATTAAGCTGTTCATTATTTACCTTGAGTGAGTTGATTAATGTAAAAAAAAAAGTAATAATATTCTCTCTCTCCCCTTTCCTGCCCTGCCTCTCCCTGCAGCCCTTCACTACAGGACGCCCTTCCCCCGCCCCGTCAACATGCCGCCCCACACCATCACCCAGCCTTGGGGGAAGAGGAATCTACTTAGGCAGAAACGCGCCCGACCTGTTTATATCAAATCTCTTGAAACTGAACCGAGTTAGAATACAGTTTAATGTTTGATTTTTTCTAACAATTTAAAGATAGTTATGTTAATTGAAGTTATTTCTGGTCAGTGTGAGTCTATGTGTGTATAGTAATTTTAAGGAAGTTTATATATATATATATATATATATATAGAGAGAGAGAGAGAGAGAGATAAATAACAGGAATTTGCATAATATTTTCAACTTCATAATGTAAATAAAGATGTATAGATTTCAAACTGATTTTTTTTTTTTTTTTTTTTTTTTTTTTTTTTTTTTTTTTTTCATTCCTGTTTCAATATTTTGGTTTGGTTTATGATCAAATTTTCATCAACCAAAAAAAAAAATTATATCATCACAATATTTCCTTAAACATTATAAAAAAAAAAAAAAAAAAATTTCAAGAATATATAAAAAACAATAAAAATTCATCAACTTTATTAACCTAAAGATAACATTATTTCCTTCCTCTTTTTGACTTCTTAAATCCTCCTCCTCTTCCTCCTCCTCCTCCTCTTCCTCTTCCTCCACCACCTCCTCTTGAACCTCTGAAGCCTCCTCCTCCTCCTACTCTTCCCATCCCTCTTCCTCCTCTTCCCATCCCTCTTCCTCCTCTTCCCATCCCTCTTCCTCCTCCTCCTCCTCCTCCTCCTCCTCCTCCTCCTCTTCCTCCTCCTCTTCCTCTCCCCTTCCCTCCTCCTCTCTTGTTCCTCCAGTTCTCCTTCATCCTCTTGTCCCTATCCACCTCCCACGTCAACTGTTTGGCATCTGGAGAAGCAATAATAATGATCAATAAGGGAGGAGGAGGAGAGAGTGTATTATTTAGTGAAGGAGTGGAAGAAGGAATTGAAGAGGAAGGAGAGAAATTAATAAATGAATGAAGAATATATGTATAGGAAACAGTCAAAAATAAACAATAAGGAGGAGAAAGAAAGAAAGAAAGAAAGGAATAGATATGAAAGAATATACAATAAACACTAAAAAAAACACAAAACAATATTAAAGACAATGAAATAAAAAGCAAAATAAAAAAGACAAAATATATAACCGTAAAAAAAATAAATAAATAAATAAAATATATAAACAACTCGACAATAACAAACAACAAATAAACAAACAATCAACAACAACAACATGGAGGGGTATACTCACGCGCCCTGTCCTTGTTAGCGAGTGCCTGTGAAGTGCCAGTGCCAGGATCACCGGCACCCTCGTTCTCCTCTAGTAAATGTGCAAAGCTTTCGGCACTGGCAAACATTGACCCTAAGCCCTCCTCCTCCTCCTCTCCTCCTCCTCCTCCGCTCCTCTGATTCTTCTTCTTCTTCTTCTTGTCTTTATCTCCCTGTAGTAGTAGTGATGGAGAGAGAGAGAGAGAGAAAAAAAAATAGTGGTTAGGTAAATTTATAATGAAAAATACAAAATATAGTTACATTTATTATTATTATTATTATTATTATTATTATCATTTTCTTAGATAATGATAAAATAAATAAATAAATAAATAATAAAATCTAATGGTTAGTTAATTATATAGAATGAAAATAAAATACAGTATATTCATCATTATTATCATTATCATCATTTTTTTTTAAGACAATTTTGACGCTCGATTTTTATACAACGAAGACAAAATATTATACGTTCATTATTATTATTATTATCATTATTATTATTTATTTTCTTTCATCCCGTTTTCTTCCGCGTAAAGAAAACGGGAAGAATACTCACAGTTATTATGTTGCCTTTCATTTTCTTCTTCGGTGGAGCTTCGTCAAAGTCATCATCTAAAGAAAGAAAGAAAGAAAGAAAGAAAGAAAATATAATATAATCTATAACTTGACGTAAACTTTTTCATCTCTCTCTCTCTCTCTCTCGCTCTCTCTCTCTCTCTCTCACCTGAAAATGCAACAGCCTCTTCGTCAAACCCAAGGTCATCATCATCACCATCAAAATCATCACCATCATTATCATCATCATCATCATTTTCTCCTCCAAAGTTCATGTTGTCATCATCTTCATCATCATCACTTCCAAATCCTTCTTCAAAGTCATCATTATCCACATCATCATCATCATCATCATCATCATCATTTTCATTATCATTATTTTTACCACCTGTTGGGAAGAGAGAGAAAGGTGATAATTAGGACTATTAATGACTACTATTACTATATTAATTACCACTATTACTACTACTATTATTACTATTTTCACAACAACAATAAGAATAATAACAACAACAACAACAACAACAACAACAACAACAACAACAACAATAATAATAATAATAATAATAATAATAATAATAATAATAATAATCTCACCTTTTCTACGACTTTTTGACTTCATTCCGGCAGCAAAATCGACCTCATCCGCATCCTCATCCACCTCCTCCTCCTCATCCATCTCATCCATATCCACATCCATGCCACCCGAGCCGCCCAGGAAGGCATCAAATTCTTCATCCGCTACAGACTCGTTATCGTCATCCGTCCCTTCACCCGCCACACCTTTCCCAGCCTCACCCGCCTTGAACTGGGTGAAGTATCTGGAACGGAACGGAACGGAACGGATGATGGAATGGAATAGAACAGAATTTAATTGGAATGGAACGGATGGTAAATTTCTGTGCCCAAATTATCTATCTCATTTTTATCATCTTCCTCCTCCTCCTCCTCCTCCTCCTCCTTCCTCCTTCCTCCTCCTCCTCCTCCTCCTCTCACCTATGGAAGAAGACCTCGTCCTCGGGCACCTGGTGGGCATCTAGGGCACTAAATTCTTCCGTGTTGACCGCTATTCCTCGCACACCTTGAGGCACGTACTGACTCCTGCGGCCCAGCACATTACCACCAGCACCTGAGGGGAAAAAGGGGGGTGAGGGGAGGTGTGGGAGAGGTGGAGGGTGAGGGGAGAGGTGTGGGGAGAAGGGGGAGAGAGAGAGAGGGGAGGTAAACATGTGAACTGGGAGAGGGGAGCTGTTACTGTTACTGTTAAGGGGAGTGGGAGGCTGTCAGTCATCCATCTATCTATCTAACCTGTCATCCATCCATCCATCCATCCACTCATCCACTCATCCACTTACTGTCCCGGCCTGATCCGCTAATCTTCTTGGGGTTGCGGTACACGAAGCGGTCCAGGAAGCGGATGAGGGTGAAGTCTTGAAGTGGATCACCCGAGTACTCCACCGGGTGACCATCCAGCACCTTGGTGGCAAACAGGGCGACTGACGGGTGATAGTGGGCCTGGGGGAAGGAGAATGGGGGAGAGAGAGAGAGAGGGAGAGAAGGGGGGGAAAGAGAGAGAGAGAGATTAGTTTTTTTTTTTTTTTTTTTTCTGCTTTCAAATTTGTTTTCTGTTTTTTTTTTACTAATTAATTTTTTTCTCATTTCCTTTTTATTATTCTTTTTTTTTTTCTCCCCAATTCCTGATTATTTCATATTGTTTTGTTTTTTTTAATTGTTTTATTAATTTATTTATTTATTTATTTATATTTATTCCGCTCCCTCATTCTCCTCTATACTATACTCTCTCACTCTCTCACTCACTCTCACTCTCTCTCTCTCTCTCTCTCTCTCTCTCTCTCTCTCTCTCTCTCTCTCTCTCTCTCTCTCTCTCTCTCTCTCACCTTCAAGTACCCAAGTTCCCACAGAGAGGAAAATTGTGCTCCACAGTACAAGGGATTTCTGTGGAGGGGGTCATACTCCGCCCTGTGACACCCCCCTCCCCCTCCCCCCCCTCCCGCCCCCCCTGGGTTGAGGAGGTGGTGCCAGGAGGAGGAGGAGGGGAAGATCTTAGATTTGTCCTCCTTCTCATCCTCATTATTTTCCTCTTCTATTTTGATTTCTATAATTTCACTGTTTTTATCATCCTCCTCCTCCTCCTCCTCTTTATCTTTCTCCTCCTCCTCTTCTTTATCTTCCTTCTCTTCTTCTTCTTTTATATCCATTCCGTCATCTGATAAATCCTCTTCCTTCACCTCCTCCCCTTCCTCTTCTTCCTCCTTCACCTCCTCCTCCTCCACCTCCACATCCTCCACATCAGGGAAGTCCTCCAGGTCGTCCTCCACCTTGGTACCACTTGAGGGCGGGGAGTGGAGTAAGGTGGAGAGGGAGTGAGCGAGGGAATGTCTCTCCTTCACTACTTCTGATATCATGTATAATATTCCACAAGCCACGTTGGTCCTCTGGTACTGGCACACCTGGGGGGGGGGGAGGGGGGTTAAGGAGGCATTATTATTACTATTAGGGTAGGGAGTCATTATTATTACTATTATTATTATTACTATGAAGGGTAAGGAAGTCATTATTATTACTATTATTGAGAAAAAAAGTCATTATTATCATTATTATTACGAGAGGGAGTTATCATTTTTATTATTATCATTATTATTTCTGTATTTGAGTGTATTACCTGTATTTGAGTGTGTTTGAGTGGCACCTTACCTGTATTTGAGTGTGTTTGAGTGGCACCTTACCTGTATTTGAGTGTTTGAGTGGCACCTTACCTGTGTTTGAGTGTTTGAGTGGCACCTTACCTGTGTTTGAGTGGCACCTTACCTGCAGTAGTCGTTTGAAGAAGGCCAGTGTGCGCGGGTCTGATTGGTCGTTAGTGAGTGCTTTGTACAGCAGGTTGAGGAAGGCTGTGGTGCCGGCTGACGACCCAAACGAGGGGTCCTGCAAACACCTGTACAGCACCTGGTAAAACCTAACGAGGGGAAGGTGAGGGGAAACAAGGGGAAGGTGATGGGAAGAGTGAGGGGAAACGAGGGGAAGAGTGAGGGGAAACGAGGGGAAGAGTGAGGGGAACGAGGGGAAGGTGATGGGAAATGAGGAGAAGGTGAGGGGAAGGTGAGGGGAAACAAGGGAAAGATGAGGGGGAAAAAGGGGAAGAAGGGAGGGGAAAAGAGGGGAAGACAATTAAAAAAAACTTAACTAACTCACGTAACCAAAACAAAAACATACACACACACACATACAAACACACACGTACACACACATACCTGTCTGAAACATGTCCATCCTTAGTATTACACAGGACCTGATACACCAATTGCAGTGCCTGTGTTGCAATGTTGAAGGTGACCATGTGGCACAGCTTGAAGAGAGTGCCAAGCTGTTCCTCGAGTGCCACTCCACCCAGGCCGGAGTACGGGAAGGCTCGGTTCAGCCCTCGGAGCAGTGCTGACATCAACCTTGTGTCTACCTCCCCCTGTGTGTGTTAAGGGGGGGAGGGGAGGGTAGGGAGGATAGATGGGAGAGGAAGGAAGGGAGGATAGATGGGAGAGAGGAAGGGAGGGAGAGATGGATGGAAGGATGGAAGGATGGAAGGATGGAAGGAAGGAAGGAAGGAGATGAAAGAAGAGAAAAAGACAAATTAAAACTTACATCAACCAAAAAAACATTTTAATAAAAAATAAACAAACACACACACAAACACACACACACACACACACACACACACACACACACACACACACACACACACACACACCTTCTTCGTGCAGGCTTTGAAGAATCCGAAGTATAGTTTGACCAGCTCGGCCGCGACCTTGAAATCTCCTCTCTTGAATATCATATCCTTGAGGAAACACAAGCCATAGTACTGGGCCTTGGTGCTGATGTTGGGCCTGGGGGGGGCGGGGGGGGGAAGGGTGATGAAGATGAAATAAGGGATAATATGTAATAAGGAAAAGTTATATTAAAAATATATATATTTTTATATAAAGAATATATATATTATTTTTATATAAAAAAAAAATATATATATATATATATATATATATATATATATAT
The DNA here is from genome assembly GCA_036785275.1 of Cancer borealis. Taxonomy (NCBI): domain Eukaryota; kingdom Metazoa; phylum Arthropoda; class Malacostraca; order Decapoda; family Cancridae; genus Cancer; species Cancer borealis. Next base: position 21,316 of record JAXIVD010004357.1, on the reverse strand, counting down.
ATATATATATATATATATATATATATATATATGTATTATTTTTATATTAAAAATATATATATTTTTATATAAAGAATATATATATTATTTTTTTTATAAAAAATATATATATATTATTTTTATATTAAAAATATATATATTTTCATATAAAGAATATATATATTATTTTTTTATAAAAAATATATATATTATTTATATATAAAAAATATATATATTTTTATATAAAGAATATATATATTATTTTTATATAAAAAATATATATATATTATTTTATATATATTTTTATATAAAGAATATATATATATTATTTTTATATAAAAAATATATATATATATTATTTTATTTACTTTATTTTCCAACTAACTGTATGAATAACTATAAAATTGTAATTACACACACACACACACACACAGACACACACACACACACACACACACACACACACACACACACACACACACATCAGTAATTAGGTATATGTTAGTTATGGACAGAATCACTGTTCAGCACACACACACAGTGACAGTAACCACCACACGCCACTGGATAAGGGAAGGTGGGTGGAAGGATGGAAGGAAGGAAGGAGGGAAGGAAAGAAAGAAGGAAGGAAGGAAGGAAGGAAGGAAGCAATAACTGTGATAATGAGGAAGGAATAATACAATAATACAATGATATAATAACAGCAATAAAGAAAGAAATAACAAGAGAGGAACAATAAATAACACGAACACTAACACAAAAAAAAAAAACACCACACCACACCACACCACACCACCACCACCACACTCACCTATACAGCATCACCTCCACCTCCGCCAGCACCATTCCTTTCATCGTAGGACGCCTCTGCAGTAAGGTCCTAAGGCAGTACATGGTGTGGGCGGCTACCTTGCGTGCAGGATCCCCGAGTTTATTGGTGATGACCTGTAGGATCTGTGCTAGGTTCTGCTTCCCATTGGCTGCTAATAATTCCACCAACGCACGCACCGCACGCATCTTGTTGTGCTCCACCTCCTCCTTGCACACCTATGGGGGGGGAGGGGGAGGAGGAGGAGGAGGAAAAATAGATAGAAAATTAGGAAGATTAGGAGGAATGAAAGGAGGAAGAAGGTGAAAAAGAAGAAGAGGAGGAGGAGGAAGAAGAGGAATAGGAGAAAGATTATGAAGAGGAGGAGGAGGAGGAGGAGGAGGAGGAGGAGGAAGAGAGAAAAATATTACAACCTTACATTTATAACATACAAAAATAATACAACCACCACCACACCACCACCACCACCACCACCACCACCACACCACACCACACCACCACCACCACCATTACCTCAGACAGCTGGTGAACAAGGCGGTGATATATGCCCGCCAGCTGGTCCTCGAAGTACCAGAAAGCCAGCTGCCTCTCCACCTTCTCCCTCCCCTTAGCCATGGAGGGGCCGAGGGTGGCACAGTTGTGAGCCTCGAACCTAAGTGCCACTCGACCACCAGGGAGGAAGATTGTGCTGAAGAGCTCTGTCAGGGAGGCTGTGAGGGGAGAGTGAGGGGAGATTATGAGGGTGTGAGGGGAGTGTGAGGGGAAGGGAGAATGAGGGGAAGGGAAGAAAGAGGAGAGTGAGGGGAGGTTATGAGGGGAAAGGGGAGAGTGAGGGGAGAGGGGAGAAAGGGGAGAGTGAGGGGAGGTTATGAGGGGAAAGGGGAGAGTGAGGGGAGAGGGGAGAAAGGGGAGAGTGAGGGGAGAGGGGAGTCAATAATAATAATAAAAAATAAATAAATAAATAAAAACTCACAATAATAATAATAACACACATAATAATAATAAATAAATAAATAAATAAATAAACACTCACTCAGTATCTCTTCAAACGTTCCTTTAGCCTTGGGAGTAACCATGGCGACCAGTGCCTTCAGGTTACTTAACGAGTGTACGGGTGCCTCCATACACCTGAGTACGTGTGCCGCCACCTTGTCCCGCGAGGTGCCGTGGCTGAACACTGTCTTGCGGAACTTAACATCACGACCTTTAATTCCCGAGGCTTCAGCTGTAAAGGGGGGGGGAGGGGAGGGGGGTAATTTTTTTTTTTTTTTTTTTTTTTTTTTTTTTTATGTGTATGTGTGTGTGGTTTTGTTTGCTTTGTATGTGATTTTTTTTTTTTTTTTTTTTTTTTTTTGTGTGTGTATATGTGTGCGTTAAATTATTTCCTATACATTTCATTATCTTTACATTCATTCTTCTCTCTCTCTCTCTCTCTCTCTCTCTCTCTCTCTCTCTCTCTCTCTCTCTCTCTCTCTCTCTCTCTCTCACCTTTATCATAATTCTGCACCTCTTGCTGTAGTATCTTTGCCGCTAACTCCTTGAGGTTGACCTTGGCCGAGGGGGAGGTGGGGTCAGGCTGCCCCTTGACCTCCTCACCAACCTTAGTGAGGGGAATTAAGAGGGGAATTAAGAGGGGAAATAAGAAGGGATTTGAGAGGGGAAAAAGAGGGAAGAGGAAGGAAAAGAGGGGAAAAAAGAAGGGGTGATTTACGAAGGGGGAAAAAGAGGGGATTTAAGAGGGGAAAAAGAGGTGATTTGGGCTACATTGGGCTAGAAAGAGGATGCAAAAACAATAATAATAATAATACAACAATAATAATAACAATAATAACAACAGCAATAACAATAATAATGAATAACAACAATAACAATAACAATAACAATAATAACAACAATAACAATAACATAACCTTACCTGTGAGTACCATTTCGTCCCTGCATTGAATAATATAGTGGAATGTGGATGGTAATTCTTCCACAGGGGCGAAAGATCCACACTCTCCACCTTGAGGGCTGCGGAGGGCATCATAGGGGCAGGGGCAGGGGCAGGGATGAAGGCAGGGATAGGGGCAGGGGGAGGCTTCTTAGGGGGCTGAAAATTAAAATAAAAATAAAAATAAATAAAATGCAAATATCTCAGGACAGGAAAATTATGATGTTGAAAAATTCCTCCCCTTTTTTTTTTTTTTTTTTTTTTTTTTTTTTTTGTGTGTGTGTGTGTGTGTGTGTGTGTGTGTGTGTGTGTGTGTGTGTGTGTGTGTGTGTGTGTGTTTTAACAAGTTTCCTAAAGTTGATTATATATATTACATGATATTGTACGTACAACTTTAATTATATCTAACATGTAAGTATTAACCTCGGGAGAAGACGGTAATGTTATTTATATATTATCCTCTATTTTATTATTTTATTTATTGCATTTATTGATTATTATTACTTCTAAACGTTACGATTTATGGTGGTAATGTTGGTTTGGTTTTAGTCTCATACTGGTGTTTGTTTTACTATATATATATATATATACATGTAAGTCGTAACAGATTGAGTGGTCATTATTAAACTACTGATTCGTGTTGGCTCATACTTATCATTGCCAGCACCCAACACCAACACACAACACCATAATACACAAGCTATAACTCCAACACTGATTACAGGTGAGGCTCATGTTACCTGTGTTAATAAGTGATGCAATTATTCAAAGGTATCCAAGGTAAACAAAGTAAGTAAGGTGAGGGTGTAGTACTTACTTTCTGTCCCCTATCACGTTTCTTCCCTCTCTTCATGGTGCTTACAGGCATGGAAACTGTATTAATAATGGTGCGTTGATGTCATTTGTTATTCTGGTGTTATTATGGTGTTATTTGAGTGTTATTATGGTGTTATTTAAGTGTTCTGTTGTTTCACCCTCGCACACGTGTTATTGTGCTTCTTCCCCTTCTTCTTGTGTCTTCTTTTTGTAAACATTGAGGAGTACGAGCCTTCAATTTATTATTATTTCATTATTTGATGCGTTGATTAAAGAAAAAATAGCATAGTTATTTATTTTATTCAATTTAATTTGCCTCTTTTACCATTTTTTTATATATTGATTAAAAAGAAAATATATCATAGAGAATTATGAAGTTAAAAAGAAAATTTGTCATATATAAGATAGCATATTTTATTTTACATCTATATTTTTATCTTTATTAGTACTTATTTCCCATATTTATTATTTGTTTGGAAAATAAATATTCTTAGGTTCGTTGATCATAAATTTTACTGTACGTGGCAGCCGCTCTCCCTCTTCCTGTCATATACAAACTTACTAAGACAATTACCTTAGAATGGGTAGCAGTCACGTTAATTAATACCTTTTAAACCACTAGGAAGGTATTAAAGGACAGTTAACATGGCGAGTGATAAGATGTTACCTGTTCACCTGTACGGCACCTCATCACTCTGCTTTGATAAGGATGATTTCATGAAGGTAAGGAATGAAGTATTATAGAAGGGAGGAGAACATAGCTATACCTGGATTGTATTGATATTCCTTCCTTCATTCACCTTAAAGTACAGGAAGAAAACTATATTAATGTTGATAAAAGATAGAGAAAATATATATACACAGCATGGAGTCAGATCAATGATATTCCAAGTCATTTTAAGTATTTATTAACTGTATAGTTGAAGGAATGTAAAAAGTACTTTTGATAACTTTTAATCAGTTTTAATTCGGTAACAGTTCAAGATATGGAAACCAAATAACATTAATACATTATATTGTGTAGAATTAGGTTAGGTCATCTCTATGTATGTATTTTTGTCATATGAGACCAGCATTAGCCATTAAAGTTAAATAATGGTTATTTTATTATTGTTATTATTGAAACAAGGGTGAAATACAGTTTGATATTATAGTAATGATGAAAATAAGTCCAGATTCGTGTTCAGCATGACAGAAAACATCATTGTAACAATTTTCATGATATTCGGAGGTGTGGAAATTTTCATGAAATTTTGTAGGGTACACCCTTAGAATTTTTGACATAAATCATATATTTTGAAATAACTCGAAATGTATGGAGTTTACGTAAAAAACGTTTATATTATAAAAGAAAGAACAGGAGACGGCCGTTATATTAAGCTATAAGAAATTGAAATTGGAATGTAATTAAAGATGTAGCAGTGTAAAGTATTATGCATTAATTTCTTTCACATAATTTCAATTTTCTTCATAAGTTTTAGAGTTATTGAAAATATAATGACAGTATGAGATAGACATTATCAAACTCCATAACTTTATATATGTGCAATTTTCCAATAGGACTAATACTTACGTAGTAAAATGAGAAAAAACATTTTCAACCCAGAAAATGGAAAATACAAAACATTATAGTAATGACAAAACTAATTCCAGATTCGTGATCAGCATGACCGAGAACACCTTGGTGACAATTGGCAGGAGTTGTGTTGAAATATTAAAAGCTTAATAATCTAAATAATTAATAATAAAGATATGTAAGTCGATAAAATAGATAATTAATAAGATATAGAAGTTAATAATAAGATAATTAATAAGATTGATACTAGTGTCTTCTTTACAGGGTCTGGTGACAAGCGGGATTTCTTTTCTACACTACACTTTAATGTCAAAAAAAAAAAAATAATAATAATAATAATCTACCTCATACCCCCAACAGGATGACTTCTCGGTGGATGGGTTCGTGCGCGTCCAGCAGGCCTCGGGTGGGTGGGGGCTGGAGGGGCTGCGGGACCACCTTGGGGTCTACTTAAAGATCCTCCGCAGTGCCATGATAGAACTTATTAACAGGGACTACGCAGACTTTGTAAACCTGTCCACTAACCTCACCGGGCTGGACCGTCTTATTGAGGCTCTGAAGACACCCCTAGGACAGCTCAGGGAGGAGGTGCTGGTGAGTGTACGTGTGTGTGTGGGTGTGTGTGTGTGTGTGTGTGTGTTTCAGAGTGTGTTCATGTGTGTGTGTGTATATCTGTGTGTGTGTTTCAGAGTGTGGAGCGCCTGCTTAGCGAGGCCATCACCACCACCTCCTGTGACCTTGAACAGAGGCACAAACTGACCCAGCAGAAAGCATTACTACATCGCCTCTCCCAGATAGCCAACAGGTGAGGAGCACACACACACACACACACACACACACACACACACACACACACACACACACACACACACACACACACACAGAAGTAGTCTATGCACAAAAATATCAAAATTATATAAAAAAAAAAAATTGAAAAGCAGTGTATGTGATCATTTTTGTTCCTCCTCCTCCTCCTTCTTCCTCCTCCTCCTCCTCCTCCTCCTCCTCCTCCTCCTCCTCCTCCTCCTCCTCCTCCTCCTCCTCCTCCTCCTCCTCCTTCATTGCTATTCCTTTCCATCCAACCATCCTTCCTTCATTTACATCCTCTCTCTCCCTCTCTCGCTCTCTCACACTCTCTCCTTCTCTCCCCACAGATTGGAACGCCTGGAGGAGCTGCTGAGGGGCGGGGGGCTGCGTGGAGGGGGCGAGGGGGGCGGGGGGGCGTTGGAGGGGCCAGGCGCGGGGGGTGAGACTGGGTTGGTGGATAGGTTGGCGGCAGAGGTGAACCATCTCAACTTTCTGGTGTCGCACTGTGAGGGAGCGGCTCTGTTAGATGGCTTTAAACCGGTGAGAGAGAGAGAGAGAGAGAGAGAGAGAGAGAGAGAGAGAGAGAGAGAGAGAGAGAGAGAGAGAGAGAGAGAGAGAGAGAGAGAGAGAGATGATAATAGTAACATATAATCATAGTTGTAATAAGTATGATGACATGAATAGTAGTAGTAATAGTAGTAGTAGTAGTTAGGTTAGGTTAGGTTTGTAGTATAATCTCACCATAGTAGTAATAGTAGTACATAGTTTAGTTAGGTTTAGTTAGGTTTAGTTTAGTTATAAGGTTTAGTTAGGATAAGTTAGGTTAGATTAGTAATATAAACTCACTTCTTAGGTTAGATTAGGTTAGGTTAAGTGAGGTTAGGTTAGATTAGGTTAAGTTAGGTTAGGTTAGATTAAGTTAGGTGAAGTGAGGTTAGGTTAGGTTAAGTTAAGTTAGGTGAGGTTAGGTTAGATTAAGTTAGGTGAGGTTAAGTTAGATTAGGTGAAGTGAGGTTAGGTTAAGTGAGGTTAGTTTAAGTTAGGTTAAGTTAGGTTAGATTCCTACTAATACAATCTCCCCTCTTCCCCCCCCTCAGAGAGTAGCAGAGGTGTGCCGGCTGGTGGAGGGGGGCCTGGAGAGGGGGCTGAGGGAGGGGGTGCTGAACCGAGACCTTCCCCTCCTGCAGCAGACCCTACGCACACACGCCAGCCTAGGGTCAACCGCACACGCACACAAACTCATACGCACACTCATCCGGAAAGAAGTACAAGAGGTGAGGAGGTGGAGGGAAGGAGGAGGAAGGAGAGAAGAAGGAGGAAGGAGGGAAGAAGGGAAGGAGGAGGAAGAAAGGAGAGAGGTGAAGGGAATAATATAAAAAGAGGAAAATAATGGAGGTAACAGAAGGAAGGAAGGAGAGATGTGGAGGAAAAAAAGTAGAGGAAAGATGGAGAGAGAGAGAGAGAGAGAGAGAGAGAGAGAGAGAGAGAGAGAGAGAGAGAGAGAGAGAGAGAGAGAGAGAGAGAGAGAATACCAAAAATAACAACAACAACAATCTTTAAAAAAAAAAAAAAAAAAAAAAACATCAACATTATCAACTCTTAACTACCTAATCACCCTGCACAGGTAATTAGTGAGTCTGCCTTAAGGAGTAACCCGCGTGGACTACCTGGTCTGTACGCCAACACACTAACAGCCGTCAACAGTGTGTGTGAACCTCTGTTGCAGCTAACGACCGGAACCAGGTAACGAGGTGGTGGTGGTGGTGGAGGAGGAGGAGGAGGAAAGGAAGAAGAAGGGAGGTAGGGCAGTAGAGGAAGAGGAGAAGGAGGAAGGAAGGAAGGTGTAGAGGACGTAGAGCAAGGAGAAGGAGGTGTAAGAGGAGGAGGAGGAGGAAGAGGGGTGAGAAGAAAGGAGGAAGGAAGGTAGAGAGGAGGGAGGAAAGGAAGGGAATGGAAGGAGGAGGAGGAGAAGGAAGAATAAATAATTAAATAAAGATTGTTAGGTTAGATTATCTGAGTAAATAATGTTAGTTAGGTTAAATCATTGAGTCATTTTATTTATTTATATATATATTCATTAGTAGTTGTTATTAGTAGTGTTATAAGGTGATTTAAGGTCATTATTAGTATTATAAGGTCATGTTTAAGGTCAGGTTGGGTCAGCAGGATGGATGTGGTGCGCGGGTACAGTTTCCTGGAGTGTTCCGCTTGGCCGGAGATCTCATCGGCTCTCCACACCAATGTTAACGGAATATTCAACTCTGGTAACCCCGCACTCTTTCATAAGGTGAGGTGAGGTTAGGTTAGGTTATGTCATCTATATTATACTCTTCTATCATCTATATTATTGTTTTCTATTCTCTATATCTTCTATTCTCTATTCCATATTCTCCTCTTCTTCTATCCTCCTCATTTTCCTCCTCCTTCTATCCTCTTCTTCCTCTTTTTTTTTATCCTCCTCCTCCTCCTCTTCTTTTTCTTCTATCATCTTCCTCTTTTTTTTCCTATCATCTTCCTCTGTCCTCCTCCTCCTCTTTTTCTTCTATCCTCCTCCTCCTCCTCTTTTTCTTCTATCCTCCTCCTCCTCCTCTTCCTAATGAAAATAGATGATGAAATAGATTATACAAAATATTAACCTAACCTAACCTATTATAATTTTTTCCCCTCACACTTTTTTCCCCTCACACTTTTATCCCCTCACCCTTTTTTCCCCTCACCCTTTTTTCCCCTCACACTTTTTTCCCCTCACACTTTTTTCCCTTCACCCTTTTTTCCCCTTCACCCTTTTTTCCCCTCACCATTTTCTCCCCTCACACTTTTTTTCCCCTCACACTTTTTTCCCCTCACCCTTTTTTCCCCCTCACACTTTTTTCCCCTCACCCTTTTTTCCCCTCACCCTTTTTTCCCCTCACCCTTTTTTTCCCCTCACACTTTTTTCCCCTCACCCTTTTTTCCCCCTCACCCTTTTTTCCCCTCACCCTTTTTTCCCCTCACACTTTTTTCCCCTCACACTTTTTTCCCCCTCACCCTTTTTTCCCCTCACCCTTTTTTCCCCTCACCCTTTTTTCCCCTCACCCTTTTTTCCCCTCACCCTTTTTTTCCCCTCACACTTTTTTCCCCTCACCCTTTTTTCCCCCTCACCCTTTTTTCCCCTCACCCTTTTTTCCCCTCACCCTTTTTTCCCCTCACCCTTTTTTTCCCCTCACCCTTTTTAGAGATACCTGGAAACCTTGGACTTCCTGGAAAGCTTTGAGCGACTGTTAGGTTCCAGGCAGAAGGTAGCAGCTTTTAGGACCACTGACGACTACAACACCTTCATGCAACTCTGGAACCTACCTGTGTACTTCCAGATCAGGTGTGTGTGCGTGTGTGTGTGTGTGTACGTGTGTGTGTGTGTGTGTGTGTGTTTTATGTGTGTATGTGTACTTTTTTTTCTTTTTTTTTATGTATGTATGTTTTTTTATTTCATGGTTTAATTAAGTGGTAATATTTTTCAGCTCTTCTTGTTTTCTTTTTTTTTTTTTCTCTCTCTCTCTCTCTCTCTCTCTCTCTCTCTCTCTCTCTCTCTCTCTCTCTCTCTCTCTCTCTCTCTCTCTCTCTCTCTCTCTCTCTCTCTCTCTCTCCTCATTCACCTCTTCATTCCACTTTTTTTTTCCATTTTCACTCTAATTAACTCTATTTTCACTCTAATTAACTCCATAATCACTCTAAATCTCACTCCACATCACTCTTCTCACGCCCCTATTACTCCACATACTCCACATAACTCCACATAACTCCACCTCACTCCACCAGGTACCAAGAGATCGGCCAGGCAGTGGAATCAAGTCTCATCCACAACGGAGACGGATTAACCCCTTCCGCCTCCGCTCCACACACTACCCTTACCTCCACCTCCTCCTCCACCCTGTTCCACCTCGCCTCCACCCGCACAGTGTTTGAGGCGGTGGTGAGGTGTTTCTCGAGGGAGGTTTTCCTTCTTCCACTCCTCCATCGGTTCTGGAAATTGGTTCTGTTGGTTCTAGCTCGCTACCGCACCTGGATCACCTCTACCACTGTTAGGTTGAAGGTGGGTGTGTGGTGGGGGGAGTAGGGTGTGTAGTGTGTGTGTGTGGGTGTTTGGGTGTCTTGTGTGGGTGTGGGGCCGTGTGTGTGTGTGTGTGTGTGGTGAAATTTTGCTAAGTGTGTGGTTAAGTGTGTGGTCAAATTTTGGTTAAGTGTGGTAGTGTGTGGTGAAATTTTGGTTAAGTGTGTTTTAGTGTGAGGTTAAGTGTGTGTGGTGAAATGTGTTTTAGTGTGGTTAAGTGTGGTTAAATGTAAGTATTTAAGTATGTAATCCAACCTCACACACACACACACACACACTTTCCAGGCCTCAGCTACAACCTCACAACCTCACCCTAAGTATGAGGCAGCAGCAGCAGCAGCAGCAGGAGGGGGGGGCAGTAAGGGAAGTATGAGTAAGGACTCTACCAACACCTCTAATAAACCATCACACGCCAGGTAAGGACTCCTAATTACCTCTTAATGACACCTGTATGTAATTACCTGTATGTTCTTGAGAGTATGTGATTTTTTTTTTTTTTTTTTTTTTTTTTTCTGTAATTATTTAGTTATATTTTTTTAACTTTAATTTGTGTTTTTATTTTCTGTTTCTTATTTATTTATTTTTTTATTTGTGTTTATTTTTCTCGTTATATTTTTTTTTTTTTCTCTATTTATTTATGTTCATGTTATTTTCAAATGTGTTCTTATTTTCTAATTTTTTATTTATTTATTTATTTATTTATTTATTTATTTATGTATTTATTTATTTATTTATTATTATTTTTATCACGTTAATTAATCGATGTTTCTAGTCACTAATTATCACATTAATCACTTATCAAAACATTCATTAATTCATCATTTTTATTTATTTTTATTTATTTATTTATTTCCATTTCAGATCAAGTAGTTTAGAGAAAAATCAGATCACCACCACCACTACCACCACCACAACTACTACTACTACCACCAACAACAGTAGCAGCAGCAGTAGTAGTAGTAGTAGAGAGGCAGCAGTAGGTCTAGTTAGGGACATACAACTGCTATCGTCTCTGCTAATTCCTGAACTTTATACAAACACTATCTTGCCGGTCGCCACCCATCTGCCGCAAGATAAACTGATGCTACTTAGAGGTAGGTGTGGGGGGGGGGTGTCGCTCTCTTTCTCTATCTCTATCTCTCTATCTATCTCTATCTCTTCCTGCATTGAAGGAAGAAAGAATAATATTAGGAGGAGGAGGAGGAGGAGGAGGAAGAGAAGAAAGTAGAGGAGAGGAATGAAAAAGAAATGAAAATATATAATAATAATAATAATAAGATTAACTAACACATTTTTCTTCCCTTACCCCCCCTCCAACACACACACACACACACACACACACACACACACACACACACACACACACACACACACACACACACACACACACACAGACGAGCTCAAGACACAAGGAAAATGTCTCGAGGAACTAGTAGGCCAGGTTAGCCAAATTATAACAGACAGCCTCGTTACGACAGCCAGCGCACCTTTACGACAGGTAGCCGACACCCCCCGCCTCTACCGCAGGACCAACAGAGCCCCCCCCTCCACCCACCAACCTTACATCGCTGCCGCTGCTGTCGTGCTGTCTAATTTTGCTGTCGAGTGCGAAGGGAAGGTAGATAGACAGCTGGTTAAACACTGGTTGATGAGAGCATCTGGGCAGGTGTCGCAGAGGTGAGTTGTGGGCTGGCTAGCTCTCTTTCTCTATTTCTCTCTCTATCTCTATCTATTTATCTCTCTCTCTCTCTCTCTCTCTCTCTCTCTCTCTCTCTCTCTCTCTCTCTCTCTCTCTCTCTCTCTCTCTCTCTCTCTCTCTAGTTATTAATGATTATGTGTTTTTGTGTATATATATATAAGAAAGAGAAATAAAAAAAGAATGAAATAATAATAATAATAATAATAATAACCTTTTTCTCCTTCCTCCTCCTCCTCCTCCTCCTCCTCCTCCTCCTCCTCCTCCTCCTCCTCTCCCCCAGGTATCGCGGGTTGACTTACGAGGTCCTGAGTTCCGCGCACAAGATGGAAGAGTCTTTGAGGAGGTTGAAGAGGGCGAGGGACCGGGGGAGTGGAGGGGGGGAGGGGGGGGGCGGGGGGCTGACTGACCACGATAAGATAAGGACCCAAATCTGTCTGGACGTGGAGTATTTTGGGGAACAGGTGAGAGAGAGAGAGAGAGAGAGAGAGAGAGAGAGAGAGAGAGAGAGAAAGTGGTGTGTGTGATTCTATATTATTTGATTTTTTAATAACATTTTTCTATCTTTTTCTTTTTTTTTTCTTTCTCTAATTAATTATTTTTTCTCTTATAGGTCCAACTTTTTTTTTTTTTTTAACTTTTTCTCGATAACTAATAAATTTTTCCTCCTCATCCACCTCTCATCCGCCTCTCATCCACCTCTCATCCACCTCTCATCCACCTCTCATCCGCCTCATCCACCTCTCATCCACCTTTCATCCACCTCTCATCCGCCTCTCATCCACCTCTCATCCGCCTCTCATCCAACTCTCATCCAACTCTCATCCGCCTCTCAACCACCTCTCATCCAACTCTCATCCAACTCTCATCCACCTCTCATCCGCCTCTCATCCACCTCTCATCCACAGTTGCGTTCCCTCTCGGTGGATGTTGAGGCGGTGGATTCCTTCTCAGCCCTCCTTACCATGGTGCAGGAGGCTAGGGATGGGTCCTTCGTGCCCTAAGGATACCATCGCACTCCTGCTAGTATTAGTTTGATATCCTATTGTATCCTATTGTATATCCTAATTATTTGTGTTGATTGTTGATATGTAAAAAAAAAAAAAAAAAAAAATTTGAAATTGTTTGGCTTTAAAATTATTATCTTGCTGTTTTTTTCGATTTTTCATTCTCTTCTATTATTAATTTTTCTATTTATGTTTTGTACTTCTTTAGTTTATCCTTCTATCCTACAACTGGCTTTCCTCTCCTGCTAGGACTCCTAATCTATCATTCCATCCTACAACTAGCCTTCCTCTCCTCCTAGGATTCTTAGTCTGTCCTTCCATCCTATATAAGAAATATAATAAAATAAAAACAACTTCACTGGATTGGAATGGTATATATATATATATATATATATATATATATATATATATATATATATATATATATATATATATATATATATATATATATATATATATATATATATATATATATATATATATATATATATATTAAAATAAGGATAAAGATATTTGTGTTTTATTTAAACATCTATACTTAATGTTGTTGTTATCTATCTTATGAGAAATGATTATCCAAAAAAAATATTATGCTAGGCTATATAAGAAAACCATTTATAGCTAAGGTGCGCGGTAAACAATAAATTAAATATTATCTATTAACCATTTCTAGTATTTTCGCCATCATATATAAGTACAAACAACTTAAAATAGATAGATAAAACATAGATAAATACAAAAGTTGGGCTGTTTTATTGGGCTATAATGTGCCGTAAAAAACAGTGAATTGTGCGGGAGTTTCAGTGTTGCCGCGAAAAAGGGAGAAGAAGGTCACGCTGCCTCGTCCTTCTTTGTTTACATCCAAATAACGGTAAAACACTTAAGTATACAAGTTAATTATACACCTTAAACCTACCATACTACCTTAATAATCCCTTAAACACATGTAGCTGGTAATTATAGTTGTTTAAATACAGGTAATATAGTGAATTAGACATTTACCTGTACTCCCCTTACCTGTCTTTGTTTACATTGTTATTATGACTTACCTGTGTAGTTTGAAGGTTAATTACATGTGTTAATGACCCATAATTAGCCTCAAAACACCGTTGATTGCTCCCTGCTACTTGTGTGTATGAAATAAGAAGAAATATATTCGTTTAATTGTTTATTATGTGTGTTGGTAATAAGGGTCAATTTAGTATCTGAGGTTGAATTTGCAGTGCATTATTAAGGTCATGAGATATCGAATGGGTCATCATACGAATCTCTATCTGACCTTGTTCAAACTAAACTAAACTTGACCTTATTCCCGAAGATAAGGTCACAGAAAACATTGAATATCTCACTAACTAACAATTTGCGACGGAAATGTAATTAATAAAACCTCAAAATGGATCTGGTTATGTTAAAATACAACTTTGAATAATTATCTGGTAATTCTGGATAAGTCCGCCACCCCGATTCCCCACCAACCCCCCTGTCCCTTCAAACAAGCTTGGGGGAGCCTGGGGAATCGGGTTTTTTGGGGGGGAATGAAAAATAAGCGAAATATGGGCCTTCAAAAAGCAAAGAAAATTTCGAAATCCCCCCCGCTAGGACATTAACCCAACCTAACCTAACAACTTAGCAGAAGGGGCTGCGACCCCCCTGGAACCCCCGCTAGGACATTAACCTAACCTAACAAAGGACCTCCAAAATGATATCGTTATGACTTAGCGGTGTGGTGTGGTTATTGTTAAGGCGATGGAGGTGGGTAGAGCTTAGCGTATATCTACACGGCACTCCCTCCCGCACCTTTATGTTTACGGCACCACTACCGAGTCTCCTACAGGGTGTGTGAGTTAGTGTTTGTACGTGACACGGCCAGTTTAACCAATTATCTAAAGCATTCTGTTAATACTTAAATAATTACCTTTAGAAGATAGATAAGGATAATTTTTACTTTTAATTCTGAAACGAACTAATAATATTTTCTTGTTTTTAATTTTTTTTTTTTCTTTTTCTCTACACAGGATGAGAGAGAGAGAGAAAAAGAGAGATAGAGATAGAGATTATTAAGAAGAGAGGAAACAGGAGATAAGAAGAAGGAAGAAAGGAAATATGTAACAAATTAAAAAAAAAATGAAAATATAGAAACATGAAAATAATGAAAAAACAATAAACAAGACTAAACAAACAAGATGCAAACAAACAAACAACAACAACAACAACAACAACAACAACAACAACAACAACACACATTAGAATTACACCAGAAAGTAAATAAACACCAAATGGAAGAAGAACAACAACACGAAGAAGTAAACAAACAACAATAATAATAAAAAACACAAAGCAAAACAAAACACGAAAAACAGAAAAGAAAAAAAAAAACACAAATGGACAAAAACACAAAATAAAATAAAAAAAAAATAACGAATATAAAAATAAAAAAAATAAAAACAAATGAAAAAAAATCACAATTAACAAACAAACAAACAAATAAAAAAAATAAAACAATCACCATAATTAACATATAAACACCCTCAATTAACCATCACAATGCGTATTAAGTGTGAGGTATTAGTGAGTAACAGGCGGCTACCCACACTCAGCATTGCCAACAACAGGAGGAAGAGTTGCCAAGCGTCCCTGGGTATAGGTCGACCCCCTGGCGCCTCTGCCGACCTGTCCACCCTGTTTGTGCACCTCTGTACCGCCCAAAACAAACAGGGGACCAAGTATAAGGTAGGGGGGGGAGAGAGAGAAGAGGGGGGGCATGAGAGGGAGAGAGATTGTGTGTTCTTGAAATATTGTGTTTTTAATTCATGAAAAATATAATGTTACTTCTAATAATTTTCCTCCTTTCCTCCTTTCCTCCTCTTATTTATCTTCCTATTTCTCCTCTTCCTCCTCCTTCTCCTCCTCCTCCTCCTCCTCCTTCTCCTCCTTCTCCTCCTCCTCCTCCTCCTCCTCCTCCTCCACCACCTCGCCCTCCAGGTTGCAGGTAACATCGAGGCCGTGTTCACCAAGTTTGTGAGTGAGGGTAAGTTCACTCTCCGCTTCAAGGACCCCGAGGAGGACCTGTGTGTGAAGGCCGACCCCGTCCTGGCCAAGAGCTTCCTCCATACACGTGAGTCGAGGAATAGCCACTCGAGGATGACTTAGGGTTGTATTGAAGGGATTGGAATTACTTATGATTACTTAGACAATTGTTATGTTGTTTATTTATTTATTCTCTCCTTCCTTCCCTTCTTGTCTCCCTTCTCTCCTTTCCTCCATCCTTCTCTTCCTCTTTCCCTTCCTCCTTCCCTTCCTCCTACTCCCTTCCCTCATTCCCTCCATCCTTCTCTTCCTCCTTCCATCTCTATTCTTCTCTCTCCCTTATTCCTCCATCCTTCTATCCTTCTCTCCTTCCATCCATCCTTCTCTCCTTCCATCTCTATCCTTCTCTCCTCTCCTTCCCTCATTCCCACCTTCCCTCCATCCTTCTATCCTTCTCTCCTCTCTCCCTTCCTCCTTCCCTCTTTCCTTCCTTCCTTTCTCCTACTCCCATCCTTCCTTCCCTCCATTCCTCTCTCTTTCCTTCCTACCTTCCCTCCAT